>PVIJ01002930.1:0-146941 GCA_004024925.1 Scalopus aquaticus
CGCCAGCTCACTCACCTTTGGAGGGTGCCCTCTGCCTCTCCCCCACCGGAATGCCTTTGCCAAACCCTCAGCCCTGGATCCATGGCACATGCCAATCCAGAGGGTCCTGGACGGCCAGGAAGCCCCCCCAAGACCACCGCCAGCTTCGCTGTATATGCAGCCAGGGAGGTGCCCCCACCGGAATGAAAGCGCAGACACCTGGTGGAAGCAGGGCCGGGCTGGGCGGGTAGACATGAGCCCTGATTAGAGAATGTGCTTCCCACAGCCTGGTTCGCATTACCTCGGCCGCGGCTCCAGGCTGACAGCTGGACACACTTTCCCAGGGTGCGGGGCAGGGAGTCCGGTGTCTGCGCGCACACATGCGTGGGCTCCGGCCGGGGCAGCCCATAATGGCTTTCGCATGGAGAAGGAAGCGAACTTGTCCAACCTCAAGCACCGATTTTCCTGTCAAGAGATTTGGAATCCAAAAAAAAAAAAAAAAAATTACAATCACAAAGAAAAGGGCTTTGCTGTTTGCACAAAAGGGCTGGGCCAAGTGAAGTCAGATTCTGAAAAGGAACCAGTATCCAGAGACAATGGGGGAGAAGAAACAGAGGAAGAGGATTCCAAGCAACCGCCCGAGGGGACACTTTTAGCCTAGGGAAGACAGAGGGGAAACTGCTGCCTGACCTGAAGGGCCCCTCTCCCCAGCCATCCCTTCTGCACCATCCCCCTTTCACCTCCTCTATTTGTCCACCCCTCCCATGTCGCCAGCCAAGGGCAGGGGCCCAGACTTCAGCCCTGGGAGGCCCGGCTGGAATCCCAGCTCCTTCCCTGTTGTTGGGCTAGAACATGTCAATTCCCAGCTTCTTCCTCTGTTTAATGGACCCATCTGCCCCCTTCCTGAGACCAGGGAGTTTGCTGTGCTGAGACAACATATTACTTTGCTGGTGGCTTGAACATCTCCCAGCTGCAGTGGGCTCATCCTGGCAGGAGAACAGCCGCTGAAAGGCAGAAAAGCCAGCATCCGTACTGTCTGGTGTATCTCTTCTGGATGACCTTGGGTCTCAGTTTGCCCATGTGAAAAATGGGCAAGCAGGGCCCTGAGCACTGTCATGTCTTCCTGGTTTCCAGGACCCTACCCACTAATGGGTTCCCAAGATGCACGCCTTTTGCTCCTTCTTGCTTCCTGGTCTTTGTCCATGCTGGGGAGGCTCTTCCCTCACCCACAGGCCCTAGGGGACATGACTCCTCCCAGGGAAAGTCCTCTATGACCTCCAGTGCACTGGGGATGTCAAATTTCACTCATGTAGTCCTGAACAACCCCTTCCTGGCCCTTTAGGACACCCACCATTTCCACAAAGACTTGCTCAGTAGGCCTCTGAGCCCAGGATGTCTAGAACACAGCATCTGGGAGGGCAAGACCCTCAGCCCACTGTATTTCTTTGACCCTGGAAGAGTCCACAGCACCTCGTACCACACTGACATGCACAATTACGGGAGCTTTGGCATGATAGAGAACCGATCATGAGCCAAACTCTGTGTGGCCACAGCAGCAGGTGGGAGCGAGGACGGGCAGATGATGGATGGATGGATGGATGGATGGATGGAGAAATGAAGCAAATGTTTACATAGTGCTTTTACCAGGCCTGTGCCAAGCCTTCCACATGAACCACCTTATTTGGTTTCCACATCAACCCTAGGAGACAGGTTCTGCTATACAGATGAAGAAACCAAGGCCCAGAGAAGTTAGGGAACTTGCCCAAGGCCACACAGCCAGTGTGGCGATGAGGCTCAGTCCAGGCAATCTGGTTTCATAGTCCATGGGATTCCTGGACTACAGCCAAAGTGAAGGGATCATGTCCCTGGGAGCAGGGACAAGGCTGGCTCATCTCTGCAAGTTGTGACTTGGGACACAGAACAGAGAAATTGGACAGGCCTGCCTGGGAAGTGGCTCCTCTTCGAGAATCAGACCTGGCTTTGAATCCCCTCCACAACCCTCACCCTACACACACGAAGGGACCATTTGCCAGCTACGTGGCTGTGGGCACCTAACCCCTCTGCCTTGGCTTGCTCATCTGGTCAATGGGAGTGATGAAAACTGCCCTGCAAATTAACACCTTTCGTTGCAAACACACACCCAAGCAGCTCAGGGCTGGGCACACCCAGGGCCTCAACCCCAGGCCTGTGTCAGGGGAAGCCGGGGCCTCTGTGGGGGAGGATTTGCACCTTCCGGGCCCAGCTGGCTTCTGGCCGGGGTCCAGCCTGGCCGCAGCCGCCAGTCCTCCAGGCTTAATATCCTTGGCGGCAAGACTGGAATAAGCTGCCTTTCAAGAGGGGAACTTTATTTATACGCCGATGCCAGTCGCGCTCCTGCTATTAGAAATTTCATCGGCTCCCCTGATTTAGGGCTTGCCATGAGCTGCCAATCGCAGCCGCCTCCCAGCCCGGCCCTGTGGTTCGGCCAGCCTTGTTCCGGCTCACAGCGGCAGAAATGAACATTATTTAATTTCCCGCCAGCGGGTAGTGAAAGCCGGGGCTCCCCCTCCCCCTGCCTCTGGATGTATTTATTTAATCCTTTTTGGAAGCAGTGTCTGGGGAGGGCTCTGCAGGCAGCTCTGGGGAGCTGCTGATCCTCCAGGCCTGGCTAGGCAGGGCCCAGGACCCCAAGCTGGGGGGTCTAGCGTGATCTACCACCCACCAACCCCTGAGGGTCTCTGTTTGGAGGTGTGAGTAGTAGAACCTGAAATAAACACCCAGGACCAGCTTATCTGGGAGCAGATCCCAAGAAGCACTGGCAGGAGACAGGGAAGCTGTGACTGGGTGGGAGTGGGGGTGCAGAAGCCGGTGAGCAGGCACGTCTGACTGCAAAAACAGGTTTCCCGGCCCCTGGGGCTCAGGGGTGCTGGACCTCTGGTAAACTGCACAGACATATATCTAAGCATCATCCACCCAAGGGGCCAGGAAGGTGGGGTTTTATACCCAGCACCCAACTTTCATTGGGTGTGGGCTACTTCCTCCCAGGAGAGAAGGCGTTAATCTCCCAGAACTTGTCCCCTGCCCCACATTCACCTGCAGCCATCTCCTCAACTGCTGTGGGAAATGGGGGGGCAACAAGGGGATATGACAAGCCCCTTTGAGGCTATACATTCTCCTCCTCTTTCTTCAGGCTGTTGTTCAGAGGACACTTCCTCCACAAAGTCCTCCTTGTCCACCCCAAAAAATCTTACCCATCACCACCTTGTCATCCATATATTTCTTCCCTAACACAGACCGTAAGCCAGGGTCATCCACTTACTTGTTAGGTTTATTACCTATCACTACCCACTAGGCTAGAAAACATCTAAAAAGGGGATTGTGGGGTGTTCCTGATGGTGCAAGGGTAACTCAGCACTATGAAGCCATCTGCAGCCACTGCAGCAGGAGTTCGATCCCTGGTCAGGGAGCTGACCCACATGGTGCCCGCTCCTGTCTTGCCCGCTGCTCCCCTCAGCAGTGTATTTCTTCAACCTTCCTGTTCACCTCCCCACACTGTCTCTGGTGAATTCTTTCACCGCCCTAAACCTCTGGCCTATACCCCAGCTCTTGCATGCATAAATAAATAAAACTTTAAAAAAAATCATGGGATCATGTCTATCTTAATCTTCACTAGCTTCCTTGTGCAAATTAAGTGTTCAATAAAGTTTCTGGAATGGACTGGCAATGTCTGCTTTATGTACTACTATACCAGGTCCTCGCTCACTTACCCCAGCACTTTGCACCAGGCTAGGCTCTCTATAGGCAACGCCAGCTCCTCTAACACTCAGGCCAAGTTCCAAGAAGGTAGTGGCATGGCCATTTGACAGATGGAAAGACTAATGCACAGAGAAGGTGCTACCTCAAACTCAGCTGCAAGCTTGCACAACACCCACACCTCGCCCCACCTTCCCTGCAGCCCCAAAGAGCAAATGAAAAGTTTTCTGAACCTCACTTCACAGCTGTGAGAGCTGAGGTCCTCTAGAATAACCCCAATGTGGGTGCCACACAAAAGATCCCAGCCCTCATGGACTTTATAATATCTTAAGTGCTAGAGCATATCAGTGGAAAAAAGTATCCCAAAGAGCTCGAGCAATCAGAGTGTGCTCCTTGGAAGAGGTGACATTTTTTCTCTGATAAACAGTCAAACAAGAAAAAATTAATAAATCCCTTGAGATTTGAGAAAGTAGGAAGTTAAAAATATTTGATGACCCATTAGCCCTGGCATATGGCATTTAAAAATGTCTATGCATAAAACACCTCCAATATAGAAAAAATTTTATATATAACATTTTATATGTAATAATTTGTAATGGTTCCAACTTGCCCATGCTGGGAGATTAAATACAGAAAAGTTAAAAATAAAAAGGGAAGCGACCACAAGAAAAAAAATGGTAACTATGTGAGGTGGTGGATGTGAGAACTAAATTTATTTGTGGTGATCATTTCGCAATCAGTCAAATCATTAGGCTTTACGTCTCAAACCTACACGATGCATAAGTCAATTATATCTCGGTAAAGCTGGAAAATAATAAAATAATAAATAAAGCCCAGATAAATAATAAATAAAAGGGGAAGAGAAGAAACCCAAGGAAGATGGAGCTCGTCTGGGAGAGGCATTGCCTGGGCAATTGGTTCCATGCAGGGGTGACTCCGGAATCTGTCTATGGGACATGGTGGCAGCAGCGGCCCGGGAGTGTTAATTGTCTGCGAGTTCTAATAGGTGTAATAGTCTTGCATGTTACATGTGCATTAATAAGTAACACTGCATTTAGCTCCAAATCATGCAGAAGGCGTGTATGGTGTTTGCACAGGCATAAATAGCCACTCGATAGTGAGAGCCTGGCAAGCTTTTCTCTCTGCACATGGCAGTCCAAGAAGTCATTTTGGGAGAAATGGTGAAGGGTAGTACCAGCAGGGAGAACATGGGCAGAGTAAATCCCCCCCTGCCCCATGACAGAGGGAAGGGGGAATTGAAGATAAGTGACATATGTGGTAGCGCTGGTAGGCTGGGTAGTCAGACACAGACTCGAATCCAGGAGCTGTCACTGACTTGCTATGTTGGGCAAGTGTCTTAACCTCTCTGAGCTTGTTGCCTTGTCGAGAATCAACTTAGGACCCACCTTAAGGAGTGATAATGAGAAGTCGCTGAGCTGATCCATGGAAAGTGCTGAGAGCAAAAGCCTTTTGATTTGTGGGGTGGTGGTAGTTGCATTGGTGGACTCTCAGTGTGATTCTAAATTGGGGTCCAACCCCCCTGGTGAATACTCTGTGTTCAGGATGCCCCAAGGAAAGCTGAGAATAGAAGGCAAGGATGACATCCTGCTCCATGCAGTGCTGAGTTGGCCACTTGGGAGGAAAGCAAGCAGTATCAAACCAGAGAAGTAACTTGAGGTGTGAGAACAGGCAGATTGTCCCAGGAGGGAGTTACGGATATGCCCTCTAGTTCTCCACTCATCTCCTGCCAGACATGATGTCAGCCTGGTCTGCGGTCTGTGAAATGGGATAATAATTTCAGCCATCCCGAGATGAGCTGATTCCACACAACCCTACTTTGAAACAAGAAGGATGTTACTATTGACAAGGAGACAAGGGCGGCGGGGTGGGGGGGGGCCTTCGGGACAACCCAGGGGTCTTTCACATCCCCATGGAGCCCTACTGTGCGCATTTGATCAGACAAACCCTAGATCTCATGGCCAACCCCCACCCCACCTCCACCCACATTTCAAAAACAGGATTGTCAGGTTCCCCTTCAGCAGATGGGGAAATTGAGGCCCTGGGAAGGGAAGTGACTTGCTGAAGGACACCTTGCCATTTGGTGGCAGGCTAGAGCTGGGAACCCTGACCCCACCTTCCTCAAAGTCCCCAGGGAGACCCTCAAGCAGAGCAACAAGCCCACCCACTGCGGGTGACCAGGGCCACGGGGTCATCTGTCTGTTTTATACACTTGCATCACTATGTTTTTTATTTTCTTTTAAGGGCTCGAGATTCAGGAAAACCAACTCAACGTGCATAATTTGGTAATTATTTCTTGCGTTCATCCTCACGGCCGCGCCTGCATACAGATATTGAAATTTGCATAAAACAATCTTGCTACTAGTCCCCTGGCTTCCCTGGAAGAAGACGCCCAGGCGGGGGAGGGGAGGTGCAGGTTGGGCCCACCTGTCCTCTACTCTGTCCTTGGCCACAAAGGGAAATAAAGGTGGCACCAGGTGAGGGGGTGGGGGCTCAGTCCTCGGCACCCACACCCACGAAAGACAGAAGGGCGGGACCCCAGAAGGGGGGAACCCTCTGTGGGCAGGAAAGACACCCCGTGGCAGCCCGGAAACCTCCCGATTAGTATTCAGCAAGCATCTCGCTCAGAAAGGATTAATGGAGTCTGATGCTTAATATCCTGGAGAACAATTAATTTGCCCACAGTTTTGTCATGGTTGAAAGTCAAATGCTGGAACAGATCGATGCCCGCGCGGCGAGCTGGAGCCCAGAAACCTTCGGCAGGAGCAGAATTTTAATTTTCCCATCCTGGGCATGCCCCCTCCCCATTCCCAGCACACCCACTTTCTAATAGTTCTAAAAGCCACTTTATCCATGTACAGCGCTCGTTCTCGTCACGACAAAAATCCGTTGGGAGCCTTCCGAGGCAAAGCCCTCCCGGACTTCCATTATGGGATTAAAGGCAGCCGGCCTTTCTTTGGGGGGTGTCTGACCTCTGCCTTATTCCAAGTGTCCTCCCCAAGCCCCAGCACCCCACCTCCTCCCAGCAAGACCCCTGATGTCTCCACATTGTCACCCGGACTCTTGTTCTGAGAACATGCCAGTGTGAGGGGGGCGTGGCGCCGAGTAGTGGGGGATGGCTTATTTATTTGTTTGTGGGGGTTCTGCCGTTTGTTTATTCCCAGGCACCGGCTTGGCAGGGAAATTGCAGGCGAGGCGGCGGGCTTGGGAACGCGGGAAATCTATCGGCTCTGAGGAACGTGGGCTTTGTTTAAAAATCATTTCCAGCCTGACTGGATGACTGCAGTGACTTGAGCAATTTAACCCTGGCCAGTGGTTTGGAGCTACGGGTTGAGGGCATCATGGGGGACAGCGTGCCAGCGAGCTAGCACAGAGGTCACGCCCTCTGATCTTCTCACCTTCCAGTTGGGGAGACCGAAGCAGAGGCCAAAGCAGCTGTCCAAGTTCACCCAGAGGAGGAGCAGATCCTGTGTCTCCTGGCACCAGCTGAGCAGTGAGTGCTTCCCAGGGCTGACACAGAAACCCCAGACCTGGCTTCTTCAAAGTGTGGCCAGGGGCCCAAAGCAGCCTCAGCCTCACTAGACTGTATTAGAAATGCAGATTCTCTGTCTGGCTTTGCGGGCTTGAGGCCTTGCAGCTCCTCAGGGCCCCCGGCTCAGAAGGGTCCCATGCTGGATGTAACACTGCTGTGGACATATTGAGATTCTTTTGAAAAATTTTTGAAGAGGATCCCATGTTGTTACTTTGCACTGGGGTCCCGCAAATCATGTAGCCAGGCCCACTGTATCCAGGTCTGGATTTTAACTCCATCTCGAGTGATTCCTGGGCACCCTGAAATTTAAAGAGTGGTTGATTCAAAATCCCAGGCACCAGTTCCCAATGCCAGGCCATGCAGATGTCACCATGGGGCCCACGCATGCTGTACCCCCCTGTCCCCAAGGAGAGCCCTGGTCCTGAGACCCTCAAGGGACCAGGTGGTGGTGTGCTTCCCCTGCAGTGCGGGGGGCACCAGGTTTCCACACTTAGGGAGATTTAGCATTTGCCTTTATTTAGGGGTTTCACGTTGGAGAAGACTTCAGAGGTGACAAGGATGGCCTTCTGACCCTCAGATATCATCCTCAGCACTGCCCTGCGGATCACCTCTGAACATTCCCCCTGATAAACATCTGCACACCATCTAGATGCCCAGCACCCCATCCCAAGAGCTCCCCCCGACCTGGGCCAAGACAACTGGGAGCTTGTATGTATGTGGAGGGTGACTTGGCTCCTTTCCTCGAAGCCCTCTGCACGGGGCCGCCCACCCACAGGACCCAGAGGCTGCTGGTGTCTCTCCCTTGCTTTCCCTTGGGTACTACTGGGGAGGGGGGGAATAAAAGGGGTGGAGGAGGGGAAGGAAGTGAGGCACAGGGACAGAAGGAGCACAAGAAGGGAGGAGGGAAAGAAGAGAAGGGAAGGAAGAAAGGGGGGTGCTTATGTGCTGATATTCCACTGCATTTAAAATCTGCATCCTTGAGAGTCTAGGAACTGTTCGAGCCCCACTTCACAGAGGAGGAGACTGAGCTCGCCTGCCTAGAAGGTACCCATCTGGGGATTTGGACCCACATCCAGGTGCCCCTGGAGAGCTCTCAGCAGTGGGATTTCCTATCATGCTGCTTCCCCACTTTTTCAGGGTGGACCATTGCCCAGGTCCATGCTGCCAGTGTCACACGGCCCAGGAGGAAGCACTGCAGGTCACCCCATTGCACCAGCATACCGTGGGGCCAGGAGGAGAAATCCCTGCTCTGATCTCAGGTTGGGAAAGCCTGAGTGAGGATGGAGCTGCCCCTCTGGGCCGGGGTGCAGGCCCCTCGGGACCAGACACGCTGTGGGAGACAATCCAGATGGTCTGATCCCTCCTAATCATTTAGCCCGGAGAGCGGGACTGACCTTCCCTTGGTCACACATCCGGTCAGCTGGGGCCTTCTGCTTGCCCTAAGGAAGTCAGCTCCAGCGTGATCCCAACAGGTACGGGTGTCGGGGGGCTAGAGAGTAGGAATCCGGATCCTCCCAAACCAAGAGATTGGCTCTAGAAGATTCCTATAAACGCTGATCCCTGCACAAGAGCTTCCACCTCAGGTGGAAGCCCACGAGAATGCCCCTCACAGCCCCACAAGGTCAGCCAAGGCTGCGTCCAGGAACACAGCTGCGCTGGCTCCATGGATGACAAACGTCTGGCTACCAGCTTCCGGAACCAGAGGCTGACCACAGGGAGAGCGGCTCCTTGAGAACACTTGCTATAGTTCTCCTAGGAGGCCCCAGCCAGGATCTGCCCACACACAAAAGGAAAAAAAGGTAAATGAATCAGGAAATCACCTAAGTGTGCTTCCCTGGGAGCAGGTGGGGCTGACCTGGTCTTCAAGAGAGATGTGGCCTTGGCACAGGTGGGTCACCTCACCCCGGGAGCCTCAGTTCCTGCATCTGTAATCTGTAATCTGAGCACAGGTTCAGGCCCCGCAGCCCATGCACAGCTGGGCGAAGTCTCAGGAAGTGTCACTGACTGCCAGTCCTGTCGCTTCTCACCAGAAACACTCACCCCACCGTATAGATTCGGATCTCCGCCTTCAGCTCAAGGGTTCAGGGTCAAGGAGAGCTGTCAGGGTCAAACCACTAGGATAGAGGAAGCACAATGAAAATTCATGAAGAAAAAAGAATATACAAAGACTTGGGCTCGGCTGGACCTGGGTTCAAATCTTGACCCCACTTCTTTTCATTTTATGTTCTTGTGCAAATTTCTTACGGGGCTGAGCCCTGGGTTTCACAACTATAAAATGGGGATACTGCCAAACCTACTAGGTGCTGGCTGTCAAAATTTAAGCCTCTGGATAAACAGTCGAAAATCATTTTCACCAGAATTTTCTTATCATCACTGTGTTATTTAAATGCCATGGTCTAAGCTGACTGCTGGAACACGACAGTGACTCCCAGCTGGTTCTAGTCCTCTGGTAAGGCCCTTCCTACTCAATGCAACCTCAGTTTCTTTGGCTGTAAAATGGGGACAATGAACTGGCAGCAGCCAATGTGACCTGACAGCAGCCAGTGTGACCTGGCACCAGAGTGCCCTCTCCAGACAGGCCATAGGAGCCAGAGCAGCCTCAACAAGGGCCACATTCCCCAAGGAAGGTCAGAGACGGCTGGGTGTGGTAGGCGAGGCTGGAGATGCCATCCGTCTTCCGGGCCTCTCCGTGAGCCTGCACGGTTGTTAGTGCCGTGAAGGCCCGGTAATGGTGCTCATCAGTCTGGGAGCCACATCACTTCCCAGCTGTCTCCCACCGCAGTGCTCCCGGATCCCACTCAGGGAAGAACTAGGGGAATGCAGGTGCTGTTCTTTATGGCCCTGGGAATGGGGTGTCCCCCGCAACCAAGGCTGCCCAGGAGGAATACCTCAGGGGATCAGGGGTTCAGATCCTGCCTTTAGCCTCCTCCTCACCATGGGCTGACCCTCTCTGAGCCTCAGTTTTCCCAACTGTAAAGTGAATGTGACAGTAAGGATACAGGTGATGCCCAGGAAAACGAGGTGTTATTTTGCAATCAGTGGGCTCATGAACCAGCCTTGGTCCCCAGACCTTTACCAACACTCAGTTTGCCCACTGTACCACATATTTATAGTGTGACTCTTGAGAGTGTGCCTCAGTCATGCCTGCGGGAGCCTCAGGCCGAGCAGCTCGGGGCAGAGGGAAGAAAATGGAAAGAATGTGGCCTCCAGACCCAGCCAGGCCCAGATTCACAGCCCAGCCCTGCCACCCTCCCCAACACTGTGTGGACTTGACTCTTCCCCCATCTGTGAAATGCCCAGAGTATCTCCACCTTGTAGTTTGGGAAAGATAAAGAACAAGTTATTATTATGTTAACATGAGAACTGTCCTTGCACACAGTAGGAAGTAGATAATTGCTCATCTCCACCCCTTCATGCTGGGTGAGGCATTTTTCATCATTAAAGCAGCAAACCAGCTTCAATTTGATAAAGAATGTCTCCTTCAAAAATATTCAGCTTTTATTGTTCCCATTTCACAGTTGTTTCAAACGGTACCAAAGATGGGAGGAAAATGAGATGGGGAGGCTATAGTTCCAGGTTGGGATCCCAGCCTTGTCATGAATTTGTTCAGTAATTTTGAGCGAAGTTCATTCCCCTGAGCCTCAGTTTCCAAGTTGGCAAGTTAAGGAGGAAAAGGTTGTTATACAGGAGAAAATTTCCTATGTCTTAATGGTCTAGTCCCATGATCCTTGATTGTGGGCCATAGACATCCAAACACTAAGCCAGCTGCTGAGAGTCTTCAGGTGAGCAAGACACCAAAGGATTTGGAGGTGCTTTTTTCAAACCCCTGAAGTCAGTATGGATGAGGTGATATCAGAATTTGTACTAGAACAAAGGTCAGCGTGGGCAGTCTCCCCTCTGCAGGACCCCCTGCTCCTGAATTCTCATACACTATGTGGCAAGAACCCACCTTTTCCATCCTTCAAGAAGGCAGTGAAGAATTCTAAAGACAGATCTTGGAGTTAGATAGCCCCTCCATGGTCCCTTCTGAGGATACCCTATGAGATGGAGCTTCAAAGTCAAAGCCACAAACACATAAGGCCCGCAGGCTTCCTTGCTCCCTTGGGTGTTATGCCATGAAGAGCTCTATTGTCATGGAGGCTCAGAAATGCAGGAGATCACTTTCTGAAAGATGGCATGGCCAGCCAGCATGGCAGGGGAAAAAGGAGAATGAAACTTGTTCCAGTGTCTTACCAAACACAGCAGAATCCCATTCCAGAAAGGACAGATGCTCTGGATTATCTGTCCTTAGAAGGACACACCCTTCCTCACAGGGACACATGGTTAGCAAAATTGGTTCCTCTCACATGCCAATTTTGGTAATCAATTGGTAACGGCTGCCAAGTACACTGAGTTAAGCTAGGTTTTTAAGTAAGATGTTCAGCCACCCTGGTCTTCTTAGGAATATCCCAATTTGGACCATACCTGTTGTGTTAGACATGGTTATTAACTATGCCCCTTTTCACTCTTAAATCCATCCTGGTTTGCATAGTAAAATGTAAGATCACCCTATTTTGGGGCCACATCCAGTTCAGTGGAAATAATTCTGTGATTGATTAGAAATGTCTGCAAGGAACATAGAATGGAGGGTAAGGGCAACAATGTTGTGTAGCTGCCTTCCCTGTCCTAAGTCAGAGCTCACTCTGGAAAACATTCCACAGGAACCTGTCTTAGGAGGTAGGTTCCCTCCCAGGTTGACTTCACATTTCTAGAGGAGAACTCTGGAGATGATCCTGTAGAAAAGATGAAGAGAGAAAGAGAGTTACCAAAAAAAGTGGGATAATCTTAGCTAATATCAGCCGGCTCAGGTTTAAAAAGGAAAATTATAATTCAGCTTCATTTATAAGACTATATGAGTGAAAGGTACTCATTTGTCCTCAAAAGTGGCCACTAAGTGGGCAGGGACTACAGATCTCACCAAGTTTTCCCTAGAGAATGGTTAGACCGTAGAGTTTCCCCAGAAATCTCAACGAAATCCTGGGGCCGCTAGGGGTTTCTTTGGATAGAGGTCCTGTCTGCCTCAGACACCTTGAGAGTTTCCCATGCCCAGAGCCTGGGGGACAGCATCCCCACTTGGGTCCACAACCTCTTTACTTCTTTGCTTTCAACTTGACCTTAGAAACACCTTCTCCCTTATAAGAACCCTATACCAGATCCATTGCTGAATCCTCTGTGCCCACCAGGATAACATGATTGGTGGCTGCTGCTCCCAGCTGCTGCCTCCAGATGCATCCGTCACATTTGCACCAAGGCCATGCTTTCCACGAACTTCTCCAACTAGACGAAGAGCCTGCCGGGGACAATGAGGTAGCCCATTCCTGGAAGACACAGGAGTCTCATGTTGGGTGACTTTGATGCAAGGAATCTCCATAGTTTCAACTGAAACTTTCTTAGAACTGTGCAGTCCCCTGAGACTTCCTACTCAACCTTCCTTCCTTCCCTCTCTCTTGCACAAGAGTCAGACTAATACCACCACCTAGAAGCCCTCCCCATCCCCTTCCCTGGTTCCCTCCCCTTTCTAAGCCCATATGCACATGTGATTAACAGAATAATGCTACCCCCAAAAATGTCCACACCCAGATCCCCAGAATACATGACCTTACATAGCAAATGGGACTCTGCAGGTTGTGCTGAATACTCTATATAACACTGATATAATCACAAAGGTCTTCATTCTTCAATGAGAAGCAAGCAGGAGGGTCAGGGTAAAGAGAGAAGGAAAGTGATCACAGACCCAGAGGTGGGAACAACGTGCTTTGAAGTTGGAGGAAGGAGCCATGAACCAAAGAATGACAGTGGCCTTTAGAAGCTGGAACAGGCCAGAAACAAACTGTAAGAGAAGGAACCAAAAGAACACAGCTCTTGTGATACCTCAACCTGTAAGAACCACGTCCAACTGCTGACCTCCAAAAGCTGTCAGATAGTAAGTTTGTGTTGTTTTTAACCACTAAATCTATGGTGATTTGTTATAGCAGCAAGGAAACCAATACAGAAGGCCTGCACTAATGCATCTTCCAATGCTGTGCAACAAACATAAGAGGGCAGAGACCATTTCCCATACTTTAGATGAGCATCAGGCGAAAGGGCTTCCTGGCATTCATTTCGTGATGTGGGGAGTGGGGGTTGGGATTTGAACCCACATCAGTTCAGAATGTCAGGCACATCACTGCCAAGCTGCATGAGCCCCACTCTGACCTGGAGCCTCCCTCGCAGACCCTGCCAACCTCACAAGTTCTGCCCTTTCCTCCCTCTTCTTGATCTGGCTACCGGTCACCTGTTTCTCAAACATCTGCAGTGCGCCTACTGTGGGCCAAGCCAGGAATGACACAACCTAGTTCTCCAAAAGTAGGTGGAAAGATACAATTCAGAGAAAAGAACAAGAACAATTGGGGATAACCCCCCCAAAAGGTGTACCAGGTTAAGACTGAACCCATGAGGGACAATGATCCAGCATACAAGAAGAAAGAGTGATCTTGGCAGGGACAGCATTTGTGAAGACTCTGGAAAAAGGAGTGTGGTTCTCCTCTGAGCTCACTCATCCTCTTTTGTTGCCCTAACCACAGTGATCAATCTATTATAATTATTTCTATCATGATTATCTCCATTGGCTGGAGGATCCTTGAATGTATTGGCCCTAACTCAGCCACCTTGGTAAGTCAGTGTATGGAACAAATTCTGGCACAGACCAGATGGTAGCTTGATGATGTAAATTTGGATGTAAATTTGGGGTGCATGGATGCATGGATGGGTGTGTGAGTGGGTGGGTAGATAGATGGATGGATGGATGGATGGACAAATGTGTGAATAAAAGGACAGGTGAATTCCTAGGTAGATGTTTAGAAAGATGGGTGAATGGATGGATAGATGGGAGGATGGGTAGGTACAAAGGCAGATGCATGCATGAGTGGTGGGGTGAATGTATGAATGGATGGTGTCTAGAAAGATGGGTGAGTGGAGCCTCCCTGGTGGCGCAGCAGTTAAGCGCTGCGCTGTGGAGCTGTAGGCAGTGGCGACGCGAGTTCAACGCCCAGCCAGGGAGCTTCTCACATGGTACAGCAGACTGCTCCTGCCTCCCCCGCTGCTCCCCTCAGCTGTGTATTTCGGTCGATCTGCCTGTTGTGTGCCCCACTCTGTCTCTGATGATCCCTCTCGCTGCCCCACGCCTCTGGTCTGTACCCTAGCTAGTATGCATAAATAAATAAATCTTAAAAAAAAAGAAAGATAGGTAAGTGGATTGATGGACAGACAGACAGACAGATGGATGGATGGGCAATTAGGAGGATGGCTGGATGGATAGTTGGATAGGTAGATGGGCAAATAAGGGGTGGATGAAAACATAAATAGGTGAGTGAGTGAATGGTTAGAAGGGAAATTAAACAAAGAAGTAGCTAAGCGGATAAATGAAACCCCAAGGATGCATTAATGAGAGATGACTCCTTCATCTTCTTTACAATCCTATCCAGACAATGTATCTGGAACCCTAGAACTTCGCTGGGGAATTATGTAGGTAATTGAAGAGTGAATAAACCTGGTTTGTCCACTTTCTATACCCTCCCAGCCCCCATACCACTGCACAACAGGACAGGGAGCCTCTGTCATGCTCCCTGTGCTGGAGGAACACACTAGATACAAATATCACAGCCACTTAAAACTCAGAGATTTGAGATGGAGAACCATCTGGAGGTGTCTCACCCAAGCAGTTCAGAAGCAAAGTGGGATGTTCTACAGAATCTGGAGCTGGGGAGCCTTCTTGGGAAATGAGGGTCAAACCCAAGCAACCTGGCCCTGGATTCTGTGATGCAAACCACTAGTCCAAATAGGTTTCACCAAGTCTGATTAGTGGTGTTCTATTGCAAGTGCTCAAACAAGCACTAACTCATTCGATCTGTCATCTGTCCATCCATCCACCCACCCACCCATCCTTCTTTCTGATATTTAGTCAGTGCCTGCTACATGCCAGGTATTATGCTAGAAACCCCATTTAGAACCCCAAGGTGCCAAGTCCTTTGGGCTCACTGTTCCAGTTGCCAGTTATACAGAGTGGGGAAGAGATGCTCAGAGAGATGAAGGAGTGGGATCTCTCCCCTTCCTTCATCTTCCTCCCCCACCCCACCTCTCTACCTACAGCAGCCCTCTGCCCTCTAACCTAGCAGGCGGTAGCCTGGCTTGCTTGGCTGATCAGACCCCTAACTTGGCCACTTTCCTTTAGCATTTAGCACTTTCACAGTCTTTCAACCTAGTTCACACCTAGGTGTGAAAGACTGAGTGCTCCTAACCCCTGGTGTGTTTGCCATTGAAAGTGAAAACTGCTGAACCCCAGGACCTCTCTGGCAGATCTTTCTTAGATTTCAGACTGAGAAACCTAATTAAGGAGGAATTTGAGGCAAGAGCTCAGTGGCGATAGAGGGAATGGCATGATAGAGAGGGTTGGGGGGACTCTGCATGGCAGCTTGACATAGGACAGAAGCACTGCAGAGTCAAGAGTCCTAGGCATCACCAACTCATGCTCCTGTGCCCAGCACTCAACAGTTTTACAGTGTGGCCAGGCAGGTACCCACCTCCCATCCCACAGCAAGGGGACTGTCCCAAAGCCAAGGCCAGCCCTCCTCTCTTGCCACAGATCATTAAGAGATCTGTGCATGAGAGAAGACCTTCCTCCCAGAAATACACAGCCTGGCAGGACAGGCCTGTGAAGTCAAATGGCAGGAAAAGGAGAGGAGGAAGGAAGGAAGAAGAACTTGGAGCACCTGCTATGCTACGTGTAGTGCTCTCTACTTTCCACCGCCACGGACTTGACCTTCATTTTTCATGACCGCTCTAGGGAGTGTTGACCATGAGGCTGTGAGGAGACCAGCTGGAACAGAAGTATCTTGATACTTCAGTAACATAGTGAGTCGGTGGTGACCAGCCCATTCATCTCCCACCGACACCCTCAGCAGCACCATCCGCACTCCCGCATCAACTCCCCGTGCCCTGGTGCATCATTCTACACACAGGCCAGGACGGTGTCTCTGGTGTCTCATGCCTGGCCCTCCAGCAGCTCCCTCCAGGGCCTGAGTCTTGTCCCTCCCTGTCCCATGTGCTGTTTCTCTTCCCCTCATTCTCCCTGCTCTCCCAGCCCACAAAAGACCACCCTCCTTCCCACCTTTTGGGGCTGTTCTTTCTTTCTGGAATGATCTTTTGTCTTCACCCTGCTCCCTATTTGCCCATTCTGCTGTCAGATTTGATGCCAGGTCTCACTTCCTCCAGGAGGCCCGCTCTGACTCCCTACTGCACACTCATGGGAGCTGTCCATGGTGAGCCACAGCACATAGGGTCTTGACCCACTGACTTCAGCACATCAGGAATAGACACTGCTTTGCCAGTCCAGAAGTGGGAATAGCTCTCCTTCCCTGCCTCAAGGTTTTCTGGAAGTTGAGGTGCATTCCATGATCTTTCTCAGAAGGTCACCAGCAGTGTCGACTACCCATTGCCTCCATGGAATCAGATCGATAACACGCCCTTCCTTCACTGGAATTTTCTTCTCTGACTCACTCGCTCTGACTCACCTCTATGCTTCCTGCAATCATCTCCAAATAGATGCTTGCCCCTAAGTCTAGGGGTCTTGGTGTCTCGGGTTCTGCTTTTGTGGGGGACCCAAGCTACGACATTTTGTGAGCCAGTTTTTCCTTCTTGGCCATGCTCCCTTGGTCCTTGCAGGCAGAGTCTCAGAATAATGGGGTTGTCACAGCATCCCAGTACCTAGTGTGGGGCTAACACATATTCTCAGAGGAGGGAAGGGAGGGGAGGAGAGAGGAGGTCAAGGGAAGAGGCTGCAAGTGAGGAGGAGGGGAGGGAGGAGGAGGGCAGGAGGACGGGGACGGCCGGCTGTCTTGAACCCAGGAGTGTCGTCTTTCATGTCCTAGATGTGCCACATCCTCTCCAGAAACGTCCTGTGTAGGCAAAAGAGCCCCTTGCTGGACATCCTCCCTCATTCTTGCCCAGAGCCGGTCAGCATAATTCTAGTTCCCACTTCCCCCACTCACCACCCTCCCACACACAGGCATGCAATGAATTATATACTTGGGAGGTCCTGCCTGGGGAGAGAAAAAAAATGTCCATGATAGAAAACTCTACCAGCCATTTTTTTCCCTTTTTGTCCCCATGAGCAGGTGCACAATGTAATGCCCCTGATTTTCAAGATCTGATTAAACTGTCATAGACGCGGCACAATTGCAATAACTCCTCCACCTCAGTGAGGCCCAAATTATTACAGACCCGTGCACACCCAAAGACGCTGTAGATAAGGGGCTGTCAGCGTTTCCATTACCAGGTCCTGTTTGGGGGATTTGTTTATTTAAATTGGATGGATTGGGCGTGCCAGGGAGCGATGGATGAGCTGGCGGTGTGGGTGGCAGTGCGGTGAAGAAAATGTCGCCTTCATTCTGCCATTTGTTGACGTCATACCTGTCTTGGGCTGAGTGGGACAGGCCCTGGTGACTAATGGAAGATGAAACAGGCAGTCAGACTCTGCTGATGTTTGCTCTGATGGGTGGGCAGAGCAGACACGGGGAGCTGGAGTAAAGGGGAGTCATGGGGAAAAGAAAAGGAATAAGGAGTCGGGGGGAAACATCATATCCAAGCTGGTAGTGATTTTGGAGGGGTTTGTGGATTAGGGGCCTAAAGGCAGTGGGGAAAGGAACCAACAGACTCTGACAATGCTCCCTGTGTAAATTTACTCCATGCCAGGCATTTGGGGCGCAACACATGTAAACTTGAACTGGGTCTCATCAGTGGCTTCCCATTGTGCATAGACTCAATTCAAACTCTTGACCATTGCCTTTGAGACACCATTCGATCAATCCTCACCTCTGACACATCTTCATATCACTCTCTGTGCTCCAGCCACAGGGACACTCAAGTCCTGAATATGCCAAGCACCACAGGTCCTTTGCACAGGATAAACCCTGTGCTTGGAAGGGTGAGTGGGCGACTCACCCTCGAAGGGTGCTTCAAGTCCTGCTGTAAGTCAGTCCGCTGATTACTCCGTCCAAGGCTCCATCCTCGCCATCCACCCGTCATTAGTCACTTTTATGAGCATCCTGTCCTTTGCCAACAGAGCATTTATCACCATGGGTAATTAAGTGCTTGAGTGTTTGTTTATTTGTTTACTATCTGGAGAGGACATATGTTGTTTTGTCTTCCCATCCTCTCTTCTTTGGAGAAATCTTAGTCTCTCGTTGCATGTGCTTCCAGACTCGCTGCCTGTCACAGACTCAGCCCCCCCGCCCCCCAAATGCCTACTGGTCACAGGGATGGAGGTTTGCTGCACGCCTGGACAATCCCAAAACCCCATCCCCAGTGAGAGGGGTGGCTCTGAGGAGCACCCATGGGACTGGAGAAGGACCCTCAGTCTACAGAGAGGAGGTTGACTGCCGGTTTTGAAACATGTTAGCACATGGCTTCCTGCTCGCAACAAGAGGTGGAGCCTCATTCCTCCCTCCTTGGCCATGGATGGCTTTTGCAATGCTCTGAGTAAACAGAATGTGGAGGAAGACTCAGCGTGACCTCTAAGGCTAGGATAGCAGAGCGTCCACTTGGCCCTCTCTCCCAGGAGCTCGTCCTTGGAAACTGGCCACCATATTGTAAGGAGCACCAAGTCACATGGAGAGGCCACATGTTCGGTGTCCCAGCCCCAGCTGAGGTCCCAGCCATGAGCCAGCATGAACTGTCAGACTCTTGAGCAAAGGACCCTTTGGATGACTGCAACCCCCAGCCTTTGAGTGACTCCACGTGGCGCAGGGACAAGCTGTCCTGCTGAGCCCTGCCCAAGCTGCAGATTTGTGAACAAAGTAAATGGTGTTGCTTTAAAGCACTTAATTGCAGCTCGTTATGCAGCACTAGAAGAGGGGAGAGGCTTAGAAGAAGAGGGTACTTAGCTTAGAGGATGTTCTGTTGGGACCCCAGGGAGCCAGGCTCCTCCCTCCTGGAGAGAGCCAGTCTGCAGACTGATGTCCAGGAGAGATGAATGGTGACAGGGACAGATGACAGAGGCTGAGACACAGCCTAAGCCCACGTCTCTTCTTGCGGATCTGAGGGCCGCCCCAGGGTCCTTCCCAGGAATTAGCATCAATGTTCTTTCTGTGCTTAAGCAAGTTGGAGCAGGCTTCTGTCTCAGGCACCCATGGCCTGGATCAATTCACTGTCTTTCCCTGGATGTGGGCAGGGGAGGCAGAACCCACTTCTGCTGTCCCCACAACCCCTGCATGGCGCAGATGGTTTGGTGTTAGAGTTTGATTCTCAAAAGGACAAGTTCCCTGACCCCTCACCACTCTCAGCACTAGACGGAAGGTGCTGGTGAGGCTCAGAGAGGGCAGGGGCCCCTGAGGGTGTCTGCGTGTCAAATCCAGGCGGTGATACCTTCCAGCTCAGGATCCCAGAGCTGGCTGAAGGCAGGAAGGACATTCTGGGGGGAGGTGGGGGCAGAACTTTCAGGGGGCCACAGGGGGGGACTTCCCGGGAACCTGCTATGACAGACATCAGACAGGTGACCAAAACAATAGTCGTGTAGGCAGTGGTGGCGGGAGGGCAGATAGAGACAAGCTCCAGGATTCAAGAAGAGCCCTGTGGTTAGACGGCTAGAACCTCCGGCACAGGGAGGTTTGGAGGCCAGGCTGTGGTCAGTAGCTGAGGAGAGGCCCCAGAGCCTGTGGTGGGTGACATGGGGCTCTGGGAAGGGGCTGGGCCTATAGGGAGGCGCGAGAGCCACAGCCCCTCCCTGCCCGGGAGAGATTCTGCTCACCACGTTATTCCGCAATTTGCTGTCCTGGGTGCGGACGCAGACAGTGCCAGCCCCTCATGCACCTCGCGCTCCATCCGGTGCCTGCTTATGGCACCCTGCTCTAAGGACCTGCCCTCCCCACCTGGGGCTTTCTCTCAGGTGGCATGCCCCTGGATGTGGGACGTGCCATGCTGATGGCCCAAGAACACACCTGCCCGTGAAGGACAGGGATCGGAGCATGTGTGCCCCACCTCCTCGTCCTCACTCGCAGTGATAAGGTGCAGGCCACACTGGCCGGCAGAGTCCCCAGGGGGACGTGGTTCCCACCTGTTCACGAACGCCCCCTGGACTGCTCCCTAGCCTTCTCTCACTTCCCCACCCGTCCTACTAGCCATCCCCCCCAGTGCCGCTTGACCTCGTGTGGGGAACCCCACTCAGATAGTGCCCCCTGTGGTCTAGGACAGGGCCGTGGCTGACTGACTACATTATAAAGGAGGCCCCTTACTATCAGGTGCCATGTAAACCTGCTCCAGAGTCCCTTCCTGCCTTGATCCTGGTATTTGCTTTCAGGGACTCACAGAACTTCCCACTTGTCTGGGTGGTTCCTCACTTTGCACTGGGCCGTGTGCCCCAGGAGGCAGGGCCCCCACTGTTGCTCCCTGTCTGGGTCCCAACACCCACCAGGGAGCCCAGGCCTGGTCCAGGAAAGACCCGTTGACTAAGATGTGAAAAGCTCATTTCCCGAGTTCCTCTCAGGCACCACATCCTGCACGAATACCCTCCCGAGTTCTCAGACATCTCTGCACCCACTACAGATGGGCACAGGGGTTCAAAAGAGCTTCCCCAACGTCACTGTACTAGTTGCCTAAGCTGCATAACAAATCACCCCAGATCCGCGGCTTGATTACCTCACGGGCACTGCAGTTCGGCTCTCCGAGTTTACCTGGGTTCTTCCCACAGGGCCCCTCAGCGGCTACACTCAAGGTGTTGGCTGGGGCTACAGGTTCATCTCAAGGCTCATCTGGGGCAGGAGGTGCTTCCAGGTCTGTTCGCATGACTGTTGGCAGAATTCAGATCTTCACAGAATGTCCAGCTGAGGCCCTTACTTCCTCACTGGCTGCTGGCCAGAGGTCACTCGCAGGCCCCTGCCCGATGGACATCTGCAGCGTGGCAGCTCGCTTCCTCCAAGGGCACAAGCTGAGAGGCCAGATGGGGAGAGAGAGGGAGAGGGAGAAAGAAAGATACAGCCACAGTCTTTCGCAGCCCAGCCTCAGAGGTGACATCTTAACCTTTTGCAGCTTTCTCTTCTTTAGAAGTGAGTCACTGGGTAAAGCTCATGCTCAAGAGAAGGCCTTCCGGGGTGTGAACGCAGGAGGTGGGGACCCTGGGGAGCCACATCAGAGCTGCCTGCCACAGTCACCCAAAATTAAGGATTTGAACCCAGAATTGAAACCCAGGCACTATGGGTTTCCTCAATGCCAGAGTCTCTGAAGAAAGAATATATAAACCACCTTGGGGGTGTGGGGGTGGTGGTGAGGAGGTATCCCAGGCTGAGAGGAGAAGGCAAAGCTATTTTCTATAACCTGAGCTCTCCTTGCCACATGGAAACAGTGAAAAGGGAAGGAAAGGAAGGAAGAGGGAAGCTACCAGCTCCACCAAGGAGCCCTGAACTGGCAGCTTTTTCCAGCCGCCTGGACTGGCAAAGGGCTGTGACTTTTGGTTCTAGAGACATCTAAATACCAATCAGCTGACCCAAGGAATATTTTCCTCATTTCTTTCAGCATCTGCAAGCTGTTGAGGGCCAAGAATGTGCCAGGCACAGGAAGGGCTGTGCAGACCTGCCAACTGCAGCTGCTTCTCCTGCCCAGCCTTGGGGTAGCCAGGGCATGCTTGCTCACAGCATAGGGGTGAGGGTAGACTGAAGAGGGGCACAGAAAGTAGTGTTCACTTTAGGATGGAGCAATCCATCCACACTTTTGCACCTGCGATCTCAGGTGCAGACCAGAGTGAGTGCCAACACTGACCCACAGGCTCATGATAGTCCTTTCTTTGGGATCTATAATTGTGACTAAGGCTACTTCCCCTCTCTAGACTTCAATTCTCTCATCTGTGAAATGACATGGATTCAAGCTGTACCGTCAATCTGGAATGTCCTCTGTAAACTTGGCAAACTCCTACTCAGCCCTCAAAACCCCAACTTAATGTCTGTTCCCCTCTGACCTCAAGTAGTAGCTCTCAGGTCTTGTGCTTTCCCCATTCTAATGATAAAAACTACCATTTATCAAATGTCTGCTTGTGCAGGCAATGTTTTAAAAGCATTGCCCAATTTAAATAATTTAATCCTCACATTGACCCATGAGACTGATTTTGTGATTTCCCTTTTGCAGATAAGGAAATGAGACTCAAAGAGATGAAAGGAGACATCCAGGAACACACAGTTAATAAGTGGCCTTCCCAGCCACTTACTGTGACTCTAAACCAACTTGCCATCAGTCTGCCCTAAGTGGCAATCAGTTCTTGCCACCTTGCCTGGGCTGTTGTGCTTGGGAATGGGTGTGCTCGGTAAGACTCCAAGTTCTTGGAGGATGAGACTGGTCTGATTTAAGCCTGAAGCTCATAGCTCTCCTGTCACTCCTCCTACCTGTGAGGCCACCCTCACTCCCAGGGATTCTGGGCCATTTGTCACACTTGCTCTTTCATCAGGCAGAGTCCTGGATGGGGGCATCCTGGGGTGGGGACAGCTCTAAGTTGCTCCTCAGAACCAGCTGGGCACATGCTAAACCAGACCACTGGGAAAGAGTCCACACTGGGGTCTGCAGGGCCCAGCCCCTCAGCTTAGGGACGCAGAGGGGCCAGTGGCGGGACTTCCCCCTGAATGCGGAAGGCAGTGGGGACACAGGTGGGAAGGGAAGGGGACATACCCAGGGACACACACAGGGCGGGAGACAGACAGAAATATTGAGACAGAGATTCCAAAGAGCAGAAGGAAGAGAGAAATGTCAAGAGAGAGAGATGGAAAAAGAGAGAACAGAAAAGGACAGAAGGGAGAGAAAAGATGAGAGGTGAGATAAGATGGGAAAGATGAGAGCAAGAAGGAATGGTGTGGGAGATGACAGAGGGAAAGGGACAAGCAGGGACAAAGGACTGCAGCAGAGAGAGGCAGAGGAATGACAAAGGAGGGAGACAGAGCAGAGCCTGGATAGGGAGACAGGGGGACAGACACCCAGAAGCCAGAAGCCGAAGGAGGCTGAGAGACTGGCAGGGCTGGGAGGGGAGGCAGGAGTCCGCAAGAGGGCCTGGGAGGCAGGAGAGGGCCGCGGCTGCCCGGCCTCCCCGCCCCTGCTTCCTGCGCAGACACTGGCTTTGCCGGCCAAAGGACCCTGGGTGGAGGCAGGGGGGCTGCCATTTCTCTTTCGTGTGGCAACTGTTGCCATGTGGAGAGACCCCCTATCTAAATAATTCCACATTTTCCCTCCTCCTGGTTCTGGCTCTTGGCAGGCAGGGGTGAATGTGAGCTTGCAAGGCCCGAGCTGGAGGGAGGAGGTGGGGAGGGGGTAGCAGGGCTCCCGCCTCCCCCAAGTCTGGAAAAATAAAGAGTTCCTCTGCCTCTTTCTTTCTTCGGTTTTTTTTTTTTTTTCCTTTTTTCCCTCTATCACAGCCAGGCCCATCACACATCCCAGGCAATTTTTTTTTTTTTTTTTTTTTTTAAGGAAAACAAGTCTTTCGAGACAGAGGTGACCCCAGCAGTGATAAGTGAGGAAGTTCACCTGACAGAGTGTTATCAGCTCTCCATGGCTGCCCGGGCCTCAGATTTCTCATTTCGATGAGGAGGCCGTGGAAATTGGATGCAACCCCAGGTGCTGCCTCTGATGAGCTTCCCCCAGCAGGGCCGCGAGGGCATCTGGGCTCTCCTCCCAGGTCAGGGCACCGCTGGGAAGCAGGGCTGCAGGCGCCCTGGCCTGGCTTTCCCAGAGTGACTTTCTCCTCTCGCTTCCTCCTCTCCCTATAGAGCTCTGCCCGCAGCCGCCATCTTCCCTGCTGAGGGAGCCCGGACCTCCGTGGGTAAAGAGGGGGTCCCAGCTTGCACAGCCCGGTGGATGCAGCTCTTCCTCCAGGCCTCCAGCCCATCTCCTCTTCCTTCAACATCCCACGGGGTGGGCAAACTTGTGCTGTAAATGGCCAAATAGGAAATGTTTTCAGCTTTGCAAGTGCCCGGTCTCTGCGGCAGCACCCCACTCTGTCATGCCCTCAGGGGAGCAGCCTTCGCAAAAATGAAAATAAAGGCGTGGTTGGGTTCCAACAGAACACTGGGGTTCAACCCTCGGGCCATAGTTTGCCAACCCCTGATCTCAACTGAGGCCTCGCTCCGCAAGGTGCAGCCCATGCACCCTGGCAGCGAGGCATTGCCAGGGAGCCCCATGAGAACTGCAGCTCAGGTGCCACCCAGCCCCAGGGGCTGCCCTGCGAGCAGAGAAGGAGAAGTGCCAGCCTGGGTGAATGGGTGGCTCGCTCTCTTGCATAAGAATGCCCGTGACAACTCAGATGAGGAAACCATAGCTCAGCTGCCCAAGGTCTGAGCGAGAAGCAGTGGAAGTAGGACCTGCACGCACGTGCAGAGCCTGTGCTTTGGCGGCCACGCTCAATGTGGATTGCAGGAGGCTCGTGGACAAAGGACACAGGACTCTTATAACCCATGGATGTCCACCTGGGTTGTCAGCCCCCTCTTTGGCTGGAGAACCCTCTGCCTTCTGGTGTCCCCACCCCTCCCAGAGTGTGGCCTCTCCCACTTGCACTGCTCTTTGCCTTCCTGAAGCTTCCTGCTTGGTGATCTTTCACCCTCTGGTCCTGGAATCAGAAGATTCCCTCAGTGGGGGCCCCAGGCTTGCTACCCAGTGTTCTGTGGCCAGGCATCCGTGTCCCCCACTCTTATCCTGCCCTTTCTCCAGCACCTGCATTTCCCAGCTCTCCAGTTCTCCACGGCTCTCCCCTCCTTCTCCACCCCTCAGCCCCTCTCTCTGAGAACTAGCAGATTCTCATTGGCCTGGCTGCTTGGAGAGCATGAGGTCAGATCTGCTACGAAGGACCCACTCGAATCTTACCTCGCCCCCTCCAGGTGGATACAGGACTGGGGTTCATTATTAGATCTTCCCTGAGCACCTACTGTGTGTCAGGCTCTGGACTGTAGACACACGTGAACAAGAACTCTGGCCACCCCTAGGGAGTAGAGAGTCTGGGGCAGGGGAGGCACAAAGTCACCATGACATGGGGCTAAAAGGGGCTGGTGCTGCCCCAAAGGTGGTGGACCTGGGGCTTCTGGGAAGATTCCCCAACATTGCAGGCCCATTGTGAGCCCATCTAAAGAAGCTATGGTCAGTGTGACTCAAGAAGAGCATACCTAGGTACCCTGAAGGAGGTAGCTATGGCACTGGGCACCATTCCAACAGACTGGAGGGAGAGGCACACACTGGGTAGATGCCAGCATATGAAGGGCCTTGAATGCCGAGCACAGAGACCCGCAGTTCTTGGCACCAGGTGGGTTTGGATCTAGGTCCTGCCTCTTGCAAGTTGTACAGCTTTGGATCATAGTAAGTGCTCAATAAATAATACCACTTATCGACATTCTTATTACAGACTTAACACTAGTGTTGATAGTACTTTTCTGCCAGACTAAACACTTCAAGATATGTAAACTTCTCCCAGGTTTCTGCCAACTCTGAGCAACTAAAATTCCCTTATTATCAAAGGCCAGATAAATTACCTTCCCCCTATTTCAGCTATTAGGATTGGGGTTGGCTGAAAGAAAAATCCAATAGTGGTGGCTACAACAAGAGAGGCTACTTCTCACTGACATAACAGAAGTCCAGTGGGAGGAAATCCACCCTATATGGTGCTTTTTCTTCATGTTCCAACATGGCTGCTTGAGCATCAGCTATCTCATGCACCTGCCAGCCAGCAGAAAGGAGGCAAGAAGGAAGAAAAGACAAAGGCGAGCTCACCAACTGCATTTCAAAGAAATTTCCTTGAAGTTGTCTCACATCACTCTGTCTCACTGGCCAAAATTCAGTCACTTAGCCATACCCAGCTTCAAGAGAGGTTGAGAAATAACAGTCATGATCGGGAAGGACCTGCTCCCGCTGAAAAACGGCATGGTCCATCAGAATCGGAATCAAACACATGTGGAGAAGGCAACTCACAGTCTCCATTCCCTCATTATTTGCAGGGTGCTCCCCATGGTAGCCTGTGACTCACTTACTGGAGAATTATCTTTGCAGGGTCCCAGGCCTAGTAAGGAGGGGCCCACACATACTTGCAGGCGGTGCTTTACGGCATGGCAGGCCCCCTCCCAGGCCTCCTTCCCCGTGCTGTGAATGAGAAGGTGAAAAGGCCCAGGTCCAAAGGGAAGCGCCTCCCCAAGCTCACTGGAGACAGCGGCAGGGCTGGGCTGGTTTCTGGGAGATCAAGCTTGGGCCATTTCCTAATTTCATTCTCCTGAGCTATGAGAACATGTTCCTTCCCTTTCTGTCTTCCTACATCCAAGCCTCTTCTTTCTAGATGAGTGGATGGATATAGATTGGATGGATGGATGGATGGATGGACAGACGTAGATGTCTATGTATGTATGTGTGTGTCACTCATCTTTGCCTCTCTATCCTTCCTGCCACCCTCACCTTTATAAAAATAATTCAAAACTTTAACTTGCCAAAGTTAATTCTTTCTCCTATGAGACCAGACACCCCTGCCCTTCCAAATAGGACCCCCAAAATGGCATGTGTCCCTGCTGGGGAAACCCAGGCACCGCCTAATTAAACAGAGATGGGAGTTTGGCATCTTGGCTCCAGGCTGGGGGCTCTGCTCGGAGGAGCTGGGAGCTGGCTGTCTCTGAGATTTGAGGAGTGTGCCCGTGCCTGCCTCGAGCATCTGGTGCCCACTGCCCCTCCCCCCACAGCCCGAGGAGGCAAGTGTCCTGAGGACACCAGTCTGGGAAGAATGGTGGGAGGCCTCCGTGGGCACACCTGCAGCACCGTCGCAGGCACGGTCTGAGAGCACCCCATCTCAATTCTGAGGGACTGGGAAATTGGTGAGACCCAGCTCGACTCACAGCTCTGATGGGATGAGACAAATCTGGATCTGAGCCTCCGTGGGCCGGAGTTACAGCTCCCAACCAGCGCCCAGCCCAGCCCCAGCCCGGGAGCTGATGCGTCTTAACAGAGACACAGGGATCCAGACAGAAGTGGTGGGAGTGGGGTACACACACACACACACACACACACACACACACACACACGGAGGCAGACACCTGGACACACAAGTACATGCACATCCATACACAGGTATTAGTATACACACCCACATGAGTGTGCAATTGGATACACACGAGTACGAGCACACACATGCTTGTGGACCCACACCCATAAGCACACACATGCATGCACAGACACACGCAGGCATGTCCATGCAAAAGACAAGCACCTGCAGACACACATGCAGGGTTTCACATGCACCACACACGCATAGGCATAGATGCTCACACACAAACACACGTGTCTGTGTATTTGCTTGTGTGCATGTTCCAAGAACAAACCCAGTCTCTGATCCCAGTATGAAGGGAAGGGCATTTCTCCAGATCTGCCTTTCCATGGCCAGTTCCACACTGAAGATTCAACTGAGGCTGAAGGAAATTAAGAGCCAGAACCCAGATCTGATTCCCTGGTTAGACCTCAACTCTTCAGAGCCCTATTTGGGGAGCCTTTTGAGGTATTTTGGAGTCATCCTGCTCAACCTCCACTTAGCACACCTCTCTCAGGTGCAGGCTATGAGTTTGAATGCCCCCAGAGGCGGGGAGCTCATTACCTGCCTGGACACCCACCTGAGTGCCAGACAGCTCAAGACATCAGAAAGATCCTCTCTTGCCCACCATGTGGCTTGAATAAATCCCCTTCACTTCCCTGTGCCTCTATTTACACAGTCATATACCTGCAGATCACATTGCCTGCCACCAAGCTGGTCTCTGCCACTGAGAGGCTTAAATGCCATGGTGCATGTACAGTTCGTCCCAAAAAGGCAAACATGTGAGAGTAATTATTCCCATTATGGCTGTCTCCTAAGCCAACATGCCCTTCCCTGTCTGGAACACAGCATTCCTTCCATCAAGCGAAGAAGAGCAGGGTCCCCAGGAAACTGAGGTGACCTCTCCCCTTGGAGCCGAGCTTGGAACTTGAAGCCAAAGCGAAGCCTGGGCAACAGCTGCCCCCTTCCACCCACGAGGAGCTCTGAGTGGCCTTTGCAGGTGAGTGGTCACTGGTCAGTGGCCCCAGTCCCCCTACTTCTCAGGGAGCTCAGGAAGAAGTGGCTATCGGGGCCTCACCTCAATGGCCAGCTGCTGCACAGGAATGTGCAGAAAAACAATACTCTGCATCTGGAGTTCACACAGATGTCTGATGTCGCTGCTCACTCCTATGTTATCACCAGCAAGCCTCCATGCTTCCCTAGGCCTCAGTTTCCCCATCTCTTCAGGGGAGATAAGCGTGTCAACTTCAGCAGGCTGTTAGGGTAGACTCCCCAAGTAGATGTCTTTCCCCCAAACAGTAGTCATTACAGTGCATGATTATTCATTTCAACCAAACCATTCTGTAGATAGGAAAGTGGAGGCCCAGAGAGGGCAGGTTATGACCCAAGGCCACACAGCATGCAAGAAGGTCCATGTCATCCCTTCTTGACCTTTAATTTGGGGAAAGGTAAGAAACTGCTCCATGGACATGGGAGACCCCCGGGGCAAGGAACATCTTATTTCTGTCCCTCAACATCCCCCAAGCTCACCAAGCATTGGATTTACTCCTCCTTCCACAAATGATCCCCGACAGAAAATTCCTCCAGAGACAACGAAAAATATTTCCCCCAAACCTATTTACTTTTCAAATTTCAGTTGCCATAACAACTCAGCACAACTATTTATGTGAAATCTTTGCCTTCCAAGTCTTGCTGAACACCATACTCTGTGGAGAGTTCAACTCAGCCCTTTCAATAACAACACATTTTTTCAATCAATTTGGGTCTGGGATTTTTTTTTCTATAAACACACATAAAATATGTTGTGCAAAACTTTTAAAAGCTAGCAGGGAAACACTGCATTTTATAGAGTCCTTCCTCCCAGATCACCTCCATAGATAGGTTCTGAAGAGTGACAGAAAAGACTTGTTGGCTTTTTTTTTTTTTTTTTTTTTTAGCTGTTTTGAATTGTTTCTGCTCCTGGTCATCTAGAAGCATCTAGATTGCTGAGGGTCTTTCTTGGGCCCTGAGTGCCAGCTGAAGCCCTGCCCCAAGAGGCCCCATGTCGCCCAACATGGGGCTCTGGGGAGGGACACATTTAGTCCAATCAGGCCCTCCTAAAATTGTGGGTGGGGGCCTCAAAGACAGAGACCCTATGTCTGAAGAGTTCTGCAAATGTCCTAGGGTCACAGCAGCCACAGGTTTGAATTTTCAGAGACAATCCCTGTTTCAAATGTTCTGTTCCAGGCTCTTCATAAGCTTCGTACAAGCTGTTCCCTCTGCCTGGAATTTCCCCTCTGTCAACCTGTCAAGTTGACACGAAGGGGCCTGCGTTTGTTTAAAGCTCTATTGTTACTGTCTTGAAATTCTTATTTTTGAACGAGAGTCCCGGCATTTCCATTTTGCAATTGGCCCCACAAATTGCAGCAACTCTCTAGTTGAATGCATTACGTGTATTAAATAATTTAATGATTAAATGATTTACTCTTTCAAGGTGAGGGCTGCTGTGATCTCTGTTTAGCCAATAAGGAAACTGAGTCTCAAGAGGTCAGAGGTTATCACCATCACCATGCTCCCCTTGTAATCTGTTATATTCCAAGCATTTTTCCTGAGCATTTTTCCTGTTACCTCATCTACTCCTCACAATAGCACTGTAAGATGAGAACTACTATCGTCCCCATTTTCCAGAAACACAGAGAGGTTAGGTAACTGGTTGATGGTCACACAGCAAATAAGTGTAAGTCACATTTTTCTGAGAGGCCCATTTGATCTTTCCCCTACATGCCAGCAGAAGCATCCTCAAAAGACCATGGCTTCCAGAGTTACCTCTTTCAGCCCATTCTCAGCATGGTAACAAAAATCGTCTATCTCCCTAAATTAGACCACTAGTCATGACGCTCTGGTTGCAAATTCTCCCATATGTCCCAGTGTTCTCAAGAAGTATCTCACTGCCTTATATTAACTAGTGAGACCCTCAATGATATGACCTCTGCTGACCTCTATAGCCATAGCACCCTGTCACTTGCTTTTCTTACCCTGCAACTTGACTGAAGTTAGATTTCTACACACACAAGACTACTTCTTAAGTTATCAGGTCAAGGACTATTGATTCCCTACACAGAAACTGACACAAGCACTCTAAAAGACTGGCTAGACTGAACTGACCTGTCCAGCTAGAGCCTACGATGGCAGAGTCCAAGTCATGCTGGGCAACACCTTTGATGTGTCCTTTCCTTCACCCATAGCCAGGAGGCTAATACTTAATGTTTGGCAGATGCATTTCCTTCTCTCTGTCCCCTGCCAGCACTCTAGCAAGGACCACCAGTATTGCTCACGTAGATGCCTGTCCCACCTCCTCCCCAGCTTCTCTGTCTCCACTCATGACCACTTTAGTCTATTTTAAGGAAAAATGTCCTTAAAACATGAATGTAAACATTTCACTCAATACCTATCATCCTCAAAGTGAAAATCTAAAAAGCTAACAAGGTGAAGAAGCCTCCATATCTCACCCTGTGGCCCTCACCAGGCATATCTCTACACTCCTAACCATCCTAGGCCACACTGAGCTCCTTCAAGTGTCTGGCTCCACAAGGCCATTCCTCCTGACTTGGCTGTCCCAATGCCTACCCTCCCTCCTTCTACCTCAGCTAACCAGCTCTTCAACAGACGCTTCCCCTGACCACTACTCATCCTGAAAAGCAAAGTCAGATTCCTCCCAGGACCCCACAACCCCATATCCCTCCCCAACAAAACACTGATTAGCATGACTATCCCGATCCCCCTCACTGAAGGTGAGCATCATGAGAATAGAGGCCATATTTTGTTCCTTAATGGACTTTCCATGCTTAGACCATAGAAAGTACCCAATAAATCGATGGATAGAAAGAAGGTGAAGGGGTAGATGTGTAGATGAATGGGTGGGGATGGATGGGTGGGTGGGTGGGTTGGTGGATGAGTGGGTGAGTGGGTGAGTGGGTGAGTGGAAGGATGGCTGGCTGGCTGGCTGGCTGGCTGGCTAGATGGATGGATGGATGGATGGTTGGATGGTTGGATGGTTGGATGGAATGATAAATTAAGTGATGAATGGATGGGTAGAGGTGTGAATAGATGAATGGATTGGATGATCAATGACTGAATTGGTGGTAGATAGATGAATGGAGGGATGGAGTAGATGATAAATGAATGGGTGAATAAGTAGGTGGGTGGATAGATGGAGCAGTAGATATATGTATGGATAAATGTATAGACAAAAGAAAGATAACTCCAGAAACCACCTTACAATAGTTAATATCTGCATGGTAATGTACTCAAGGTTCTGAGCATGCAGTAGGCAGGCAATAAATGTGTATTGAGTTGGTGGTTGAATGAATGGCAGAGAGCAGCTGGACATCAACATCCACGAGGACCTCTTTTCCCTTTTGCTTGTTCCATCCTCTCCTTCCTCCATCCCACACAATCATGTGACTCCCCTAGCTTCCTGCAGTTGCCCTATGACTCACAGTGGCCAAGTTCCCCAGATCTATGCCTACACATTAATTATTGAGTGATATAATCCAAATTTATCTAATGAATTAATAATAGGCCATAGGGGCATTTTAATAATGAAATACTTGGAGTCATGTTTTGATAATTACAGCAGGCTTTCATAATTACACCACAGCTATGAAAATAAAATCAAAATCAATTAGAGAGTGCACAATGATACCCCAGGAGTGTCCCCCTCAAAGCTTCGATGGATAGGCCCGCCAGGTTCAGGAAGATCAATTTCTTTCTTAGCCAGCTGGTCTGGGGGTCAAGACGTTCATAGGATTGTAGAGCCAGGGACGGACTTCAGGAAGGACAAGAGAAGGACCATCACTGCAATACAGATGGTGAACTAGCCTCTGCTTTTACAGATGAGAAACTGAGGCTCAGAGAGAACTATGAGTCAGCCTCAAAATAGAGTCTCCACCACATTGCCTGGACTCCTAATCCAGTGCTCTTTTGGTTCTGAACTGTCCTGTGTTCTCCCTCTGCCATGGAAAATCCTCAGTGGTCTGAGTCCTGGCCGTGCCTTCTGTCTCCACCCCTGTGACTCCACATATATACAACCAAACCAAATCACACAATGTTCTTGAACTTCGATTTCGCTCTGCCTTCACCTGTGCTGTGCACTCTGCCAGGATGCTGTCCTTCCCTGTCCTCAACCGCTAAGTCTACCTGGCAAAATCCACCCCCCGCGGGGATCACCTCCCTTCCTTCTACCCTCAAGGACCCCACCACATGATTATAACTCCTCTCCTGTCTCCCCTAAAGGATGTGGTATTCCTTTAAGGTATTCATTTTGCTCATCTTGCCTCTCCAAAGCCTGACAAACGGTAAATGCACAACATGGGTTTATTTAAGGCCAGATGGTGGAAGGAGAAGGAGAAGAGAGAGGAAAGAAGGAAATAAACAAGGAAGATTGGTTCTGGAGTTATTTCCAGAATGTGTTTAACCAAGGCCACTGAAAGGGTATTTGAGCTTAAAAGTGCTACTTTAGGGACATCTCACTGGATATTTCAGCTACAATAAAAGTAGATACTTTAAAGCAAGAAAATCTTTTCAGAGAACAAAGAATGCTGATGGCAGACTGGGAGGTTCTAAACCCCACTCCACACACACACACACACACACACAGAGGCATGCACACACACAGGTATGCATACACACACGCACGTACGTACGTACACAGTCAATGAAAGAAGCTTGGGCTATTGACCCTGAGGCTCTTTTCGAAGATGCATCCGCAAGAAGGCACTTGAACTTGCTGGCGACACTGACCCAGAGGGGTTATCCATGCAGAGCCAACAAGTGGCAGCTGGGCCCGGCGCTGGCAGGATGATCATCTGTTTCTTCGGCCCCTGTGGCCGAGCCACCACCAGTAACCACAGAGCCAAGCTGCCAGCCAGGGTTAGCCATCTTCTCATCCATGTGTCAGTGTCAGGGCCTGGGGGAGGGCTAAAGAGTAGGAGGAGTTTGGTAACACAAAACCTCCATCAGCAGCTCTCCCGCTCCTCTTTCACCCTGACTCCATTTTCAAGCAGGCTCTATTGTTTTAAGCTGTGAGCTTTATTTTGCGCAGCAGTAAGGCAGTTAAAAACATTGACTCTGGAATCAAACCTTTAAGGTTCAGACTCCAACAGCCTCCAGATTGTTGGGGAGATTAATGAACTGATTCACTTAACATGCAAGCTGAGCGGGCATCTCTACTCTGGCTTCCTCTGCTAAGGGCAACTTGATTTGCAAGGCCCTTCCTGACGCTCAATGTGGATTGGATGGTTCTGGCCCCACCCACCAGTCCATAATGCATAACTAGTCAATCAGCAGACTCCGTTCCTCTGACAACAACAATTCACACATTTGGTCAGGATCAAGCCCTTGACTTAAGCCAACCAACCAGAAGGAAGGCGGGTCATCATCAACAAACATTTGTGTTACTGTGATAACTCTTCATGTGATAAGTGTTGATTCCCTGAACTCAGTCCCATTGGGGGCTGGGAGAGACAATGGAATTAAAGAGTCTCAGATCCTTGGGTAGAGGACATGGGTGCCCTTCCCCTTCTGTCTTCTCCAGCAGAGCTGGGTTAAACACCTTTTCTCTTTACTCCTTGAATGTCTGTTCACTCCTGCTCTAAGATGAAGGAAAATGAGTGATTCTTTGAATGGACCTTGAACCTGGCAGCGCTGGTTCAAATCCCAATCCCAATCTTTCCTTCCTAGTCTAGCTGGCCCTCATTGTTTTCCTTCAGCTTCTTCACCTGGAAAATGGAGATGACCAAGGAATCACATCCTGGGAAAGCGCAGGAATTCAATGAAATCAGACGTGCCCGGGGCCTGATACAAAGGAGGGTTCCAGAAGCGATGCCAGCCATTAAATAACATGCCCATTACCACCTTCTCTTGCAACTGGCTGTTAAATGTCTGTCTCCTGCCAGACTGGGCTCCTAAGGCGAGGCCAGTGTTGACTATCATTGTATCCTCAGTGGGACGTGCAAAGCTAGCAAGGGCTGGGAGGAATGCATGAGTGAAAGGAGGGAAGGAGAGAAGGGGGAGGGCGAGAAGGAGAAAGGCACAAGTATCCTTATGGCCCTGAAAGTACCAGCTGCCCCAGACTCTGAGCATTCAGAATGGGAGACAGAAGACCAGTGTCCAGTCACTCAATCTACACAGATCCCAGAGAGGCTGTGACTCCCCAGGGTCACACAGCAAAGGGTGGCTGGATAGGCTCAGAGGGCCCCTCCCCCAGGGAGTCTATCTCTCTGGGCTTGCTGCCTCCTGCCCCACCCAGCCCTCTCCCCCTAGGGCCAATTCCAAAGGGGAGCCTCTTCCTGTCTAGAAGACACCACCCCTTAGCCAGGTGCTCCCCTCAGGTATCACCTTCCCCAGAAGGGTTGGGCCTATTGAAAATATCCTGGGGGCTCCAGGCTGGAGGATGGAGGTGACTCAGGGCCAGGTGGAGGAAGCTCAGGGAGAAGGAGGCTGGGGGTGCAGGTGGGGGAGATTTTTGTAAGTGAGTCAGGAAAACAAGCTTCTCTCCCAGTAATATCAAGAATCTCTTGGCCTGAACTCAAGTATGTAGGACCCGAACGTGAGTTTCCTGTAACTGAATTTGCAGGCCGGCGGCCGCTCGGGCTAGCTTCTGAGCCAGCCTGCCATTTCTCTCACGTGGGGGATGACTGGCTTTGGTGCTGGGCCTTTGTCTTCGCTTCTCTTTTCACTGTCACACCTGGGGAACCTCTGTCTAATGAGGCAGAGGGAGTCACTGATCCTCAATTCTTCCCAGTCTATTGTTTGTATCAGAGGCCCTGACTTCTCACCCCCTCCTTTTGGTGATCAAGATGGCCTGATGGGAGACGGGGAAAGGGTTATGGCATGGTAGAGGGGAACTTTGGTTTTTGTTTCCAAGGAGTGTCTCCTTCCTTACTGCCTGGTGAGGTTCGCTAGTGCATCCCCAGAAATGAAGCACAAAGCAAGAGGGTCTTGGATAGGGGTGAAGCAAGGAGGGGAAAGTTTCATTATGAAGCAAGCGCCCTCTGGACAACTGGGCCCTCACCCTGGGGACCACATGGAACCGCCTGGACTTGTCCCACCAAAATGGAGGGCTGGGTCCTCGTCCTCCACGGTCACACGGCTCTCTCCTGGTAATCCAGCTCCCTGTGCGCAGCTGATGGGCCTTCGTGTGACTTTGGTCACACAGTGACCAAAGTCAGCATCTTCATGCTAACTCATGTCAGTAACATGTGTCCTCAATATTTTGTTTTGTTTTTTAAAGATTTGTTTTTATTTATTTATGCATGCAAGAACTGGGGTGTAGGCCAGATGTGCGACGGGTGAGAGGATCCACCAGAGACAGAGTGGGGAGCAAAACAGGTGTAACTACTGAAGTACACTGCTGAGGGGAACAGCAGGTGAGACAGGAGAGGTCTGCAGCGCCATGTGGGTCAGCTCCCTGGCCAGGGATCGAACTAGTGCTGCAATGGCTGATGATAAGTTTGATAGTGCTGAGACTTAACCCCTGCACCACCAGGCCCATCAGCTGATGGGTCAGCAGACCAATGATGGGTGAGTGCCCGGCGACCCTCAAGTCAGAAAGTAACTTCTGCAAAGAAAACCACACTTGGGAGTTTTCGCCAAAAAACAAGTCCACATAACAGGAATGCTCAAAGCAGCTTTAGCTGCTGTTCCTGCTTGCGTTGGGTTGTTTTGCTTTGCTTTGCCTTCTTAGCAGTTTTAGCACAGGGACCAGAAGGGAAAGCGGGGCACTTCCTGTATTTGTAGACTGTTGCCTGGGCAGGTGAGTTTTCCCGGGGTGGGTGGCCCAGGTCCCCCTGGATGCCTAGTGAAGGCCAGGGTGCTCCTGGGAGCTGACCCCCCTTGAGCTGAGCTGAGCCCCATGGGACTGACCATGGCCAGGCACCGTCCATGTGCCTAGGGGAACATAGGCAGGGAGGGATTCTGAGGGCCTGGGGGGTGTCTGGTGTGATGGCGGAAGAGGAGAAGAAACGGACCACAGAGAGGTAAACTGAGGCCAAAGGAGGTTGAGTGCCAGTCAAGAATTCAGATTTTCAGCTGATTTTACCTGATTTTCAGCTTTTTCCTGCCCTTCCTTCTTGTAGTCCTTCATTTTATGTATCTCAGTAGTTGTTGGTACATTATCACGGCTTCTAATTGAAAAAATACAAAAAGAAATACATTGAAAAGTCTCCCTCCTGTTGCACCACTTTAACGCACCACATTAAAGCCATTGTAGACTTGGAAGAGGTGAATTGTGGGATGTGTGAGTTATACCTCAATAAAGCTACAGAAAAGAGGAAAGATCTCCCTCCTGTGCCCTCCACCCTGGCGTCTGGGCCACTCTGTCTTCCAGGAGGCAGCCCTGTGACCTGTTTCCTTCTGCCCCTTCCATTTCTTCTTCAGACTTTGGATGGAATGTGGGCTAGAAGAAAATCAGTGAAATAAGGCAATGGAATTTTCTGCATGGTTCATGTGTCTTATTCAACAAGCATCTACAAGAGTCAGTCACAAGCCACCCATCACCTGCTTCAAGCCTCCGGACTGTTTAACGAAGAAAGGGTGCTCCATCCACTTTCCAGGTGAGGAGTGAACCCAAGCATGCTAAGAGGCCCACACTAAGACCCCACCACGCAGGTGACGTAGCCGCTCTTACAGGCCCCGACCCCCTTCTTGCAGAACTACTGAAGCTCCCTATTGGCCGCAGTAATGGGGTCCCTCCTGGGAGCTAAGCACAGATGGTGGGGCCCACAGAGAGGCAGAGCCCAATTCCCCCAGTGCTGTACTACCACCCCACTTTCTTCTATTCCCCTCTTAGTAACCTCTCCCCTTGTTTTCCCTCCTCCTTACATGCCTCTGGTCTTATCTTTCTGCATATAGCCTCTCCCCAAGTTTTATTTTAAACAACAGTTTTAAGACTTAAAAATAACAGCTTATTGATGATGGAATAAAAAAAAAATAAATGGGAGGCCTCCCTGGTGGCGCAGCGGTTGAGCACTGCGCTGTGGAGCTGTCAGCAGCAGCGATGTGAGTTCAACACCCGGCCGGGGAGAATCCCACATGGTGCAGCAGACCTCTCCTGCTTCGCCCGCTGCTCCCCTCAGCAGTGTATGTCTGATCTGCCTGTTCTGCTCCCCACTCTGTCTCTGGTGAGCCCTCTCGCCACCCCACGCTTCTTGCCTGTGCCCCAGCTTGTATGTATAAATACATAAATCTAAAATAAATAAATAAATAAATAAATAAATAAATAAACGGGAGAGAAGAAACAAATCTCCCATACAGAAGGCGTCCAAGTAATTTATGTAGCTACTCTGCCCTCAAGGAAGGGGCGCCTAAATCTCCATTCCTACAGTGTGGGCCCTGCAGAGCAACCTGCTTTTGGAGAGTGCAGAGAGAGGGCAGTGACCTGACTTTGGAGAAACCTGCTGATGTCCCTTCACACAGTGACCAAAGTCAGCATCTTCATGCTACTCATGTCAGTAACATGTGTCCTCAATATTATGTTTTGTTTTTTAAAGATTTGTTTTTATTTATTTATACATACAAGAACTGGGGTGTGGGCCTCCCCGGCGGCGCAGCGGTTGAGCGCTGCGCTGTGGAGCTGTCGGCAGCGGTGACGCGAGTTCGACACCCAGCCAGGAAGAATCCCACATGGTGCGGCAGACCTCTCCTGCCTCGCCCGCTGCTCCCCTCAGCAGTGTACTTCTGATCTGCCTGTTCTGCTCCCGAGGGTCTCTGGTGAACCCTCTTGCTGCCCCACGCCTCTGGCCTGTACCCCAGCTTGTATGTATAAATAAAATAAAATCTTAAAAAAAAAAAAGAACTGGGGTGTAAGCCAGATGTGCGACAGATGAGAGGATCCACCAGAGTCAGAGTGGGGAGCAAAACAGGTGTAACTACTGAAGTACACTGCTGAAGGGAACAGCAGATGAGACAGGAGAGGTCTGCTGTGCCATATGAGTCAGCTCCCTGGCCGGGGATCGAACTAGTGCTGCAGTGGCTGGCAATAGCTTGATAGTGCTGAGACTTAACCCCTGCACCACCAGGGAGGCCAGATATTATGTTTTGAAAATGACATTTCACTTCTCTGGTCTGTCTCCCAAGCCTGTAGCCCTCATCTAAGCAAGAGGAAAAAATAGACAAATCCAAATTGAAGGTCATTCTACAAAACGCCAGACCTAGGCACTTCAGAATTGTCAAGGTCATCAGAAACAGGGAAAGTCTGACTGTAACAGCTTATGGGAACTTCAGGAGACCGACCTAAATGTAAGGTGGTGTCCTGGGTGGGACCCTGGAACAGAAAAAAAGATACTGAGAAAACATAACAAAATTTGAAAAGGCTAGATTTTAGTTAAGAGAAATGTATCAACTTTAATTTACAAAGAAGGACAAATGTACATATTAGTTTGTTAACAATAGGGAACAGGAGGGGTATGCAGTCATTCCTTACCTTTGCACTACCTTGGCAACTTTTCTGTAACTCTAAAACTATTCTAAAATAAAAATCTATTTAAATGCACAAAATGGCTTTATTGAGACATAATTCACAAACTATTCAGTTCGCCCATTTACAGAGCAGAATTCGATAGTTTTTAGTACATTCATAGATATGTGCCAACATCACCACGGTCAATTTTAGAACATTTTCACCATCCCAGAATAAAAACTCTATACTCGTAGCTATTGTCCCCCCACTAAACTCCAACTCTGCCCCAACCCCTGACATCCACTAATTTATTTTTGGTCTGTGTAGATTTTCCTATTCTGGACATTTTCTATAAATAGAATGATACAATATGTGGCATTTGTGCCTGACGTCTTTCATTTAGCATAATGTTTTCAAGGCTCATCATGCAGCATGTGTTGATATCCCGTTCCTTTTCATGATCGAATAATATTCCATTGTATGCTCAGAGTATCTTTTGTTTATCCATTTATCCATTTATAGACATATGGGTTGTTTCTGCCATTTGGCTATTGCCAATAGTTCTGCTAGGGACATCTATGTGCAAATTTCTGTGTGCACACATGTTTTCATTTCTCTTGGGTAGATTCCTAGGAGTGGAATTGCTGAGTCATATGGTAACTCTTGCTTTAATCATTGCAGGCACTGCTAGATTGTTTTCCAAAGTAACTTTGCCTTTTTTCACTCCCACTCTCCCCCCAGTTTTCAAAGCTAACATTTATTTAGCCAGGGGCTCACAACTATCATCTTGCTAAGTTTTCACCACAACCTACAGAGTAGGTGGGCATGACTATAACCCCATCTTCCAGATGCATAAACTGAGACACAGAGAGATGGAGACCCTTGCCCAGGACATTCATCCCCTGTCCCAGATTCCAACCAACTACCTGGTCCCAAACCACCAGGGAACTGATGTTTTGGAAGCCACAGTGAAAAATGGTAGCAGCAACAACTCCAGCTCCAAGTGGACCCTCCCCCAGGCCTGACAGGTGATCCTGGAAGAACATTACCCTGGGGCTCAGTCAACTGAGCTGGAAAACCCTCAGGGGCTGTAACTGGAGAGGCCGGTGCTGGGGCTCTGCTGGGGCAGGAGGAAAAGCACAAAGGGTCCTTTGTCCTGCCCATTGTTGGAGCTAGTAGCCAGCCTTGCTGTGTCCCTCAGGCCAGCAAGGGGCACACAGAGTCTGCAGGGCAGCTGGGCTGTCTCGAGCTCTGCTAGCCTCCATGGGATGGGCAAGCGTTTTCATTAGGCGGCTGGGAAATATTGGGAGCTTAGTAAATATTCAGTGTATATAGGAAGCCAACCCCCTGATTTTTTCACAACTTTTGTCCTTGGTGGTTAAGTCACCAGACATAGGCCAAGAGAGGAAATGAAACAGCCCTAAAGATGTGTCCACCTTCCCACTCGGAGCCTGTGCATCTTTCCAGAAATGTCTCCTTCCTCATAGGCCAAAAGCATATGAATGTGTGTGTGTTCCTTTTTCATATACAAATGGCAGCTTTCAATATACACTTTTTTTTTTTTTTATTGGTAGCACGATGTCCTGGGAGATAGCTTCTTTCTTCTTCCTCAGTGACTGCGTGGAGTTCCACCTAGGGGTCCTATGCCTGAGTTTTCTCAGCCTCACTGCTACTCCAGGTAATGCTGAAATAAGAGTCTTGCTCACGAGCATATAAGCAGGTCCACTCCTACCGGTGGTATCACTGGGTCACGTAAGGTATCTTGGCTTTGCTTCTGGGGGACAGAGGGGCGGCCCCATTATGCTCTCCCAGCATGGCTAGGGAGTTGTCTGTGCGCCCATAAGCTGGCCAGCTCAGGATATCTTCAACTTTTTTGTTTCTCTCTCTTTTTACTGAAATGAAATGCATGCACAGAAGAAAGCACTATCATCAGATTTGATGGTTTTTCACCAAGTCAACACCATGGTAACTTGTATCCAGATCTCAACCTGGAATGTCCTCAGCCTCTACGCTGGTTCATTATGCCCCTCCCAACACCCTGAGCCTCGATTGGCCCTTTCTGTTGATTAAAATCCCCCTTCCCTTTCCAACCTACTTTGTCTGCATTGGCCAAACCAGGGCCACCCAAAACCTATGCCAGAAAACGTAAAAATGAAAAAAAAATTTTTTTTAAGAAAAAACAAATGCCAAGAACACAGTTCAGCAAATTATGTCCCATGGGCCAAATCCAGTTTGCAGTCTTTTTTGGTAAGGTTCACAAGTTAAAAATCAAAATTATCATTAACCATTTTGAAGTGGTTCTAAAACACTAAAAGAAGTAGAATTTATGGCACATAAATGTTTTATCAAATTCCAATTTCAGCAACCATAGCGGGGTTTACTGGAATGCAGGCAAGCTCTTTGTGATTCTTACCACAAAGGCAGAGCTTAGTGGTTGCTAGAGGGAACCTCTGGCCTACAAGGCCAAACACCTACCAGCTGACCCTTCCCAGAAAATGTTTGCCAACCCATATTCTAAGTTATCATCACTCTTTGGGTAGCGAAGGGGAGGGAGGGTGCCCCAGGCAGGGGCCTCCGTCATCTGGCTCTAGGGCCCTCAGTGGGGCTGTGAGGCCTGCGGCAGGAGCTGAGGTAGAGGAGGCTGCAGCCTGATGTTGGGCAAAGCAGAAAGGCTGGAAAAGAGAATGAACTTGAATAAGCCACGGGGTCTCACCCGCAGCCTTGAGTGACTAATGGATGTTCCGGCCACAGGAGGGGGGTGTGGAGAGGTTGAAACACTGATTCCATCACCATGGGCATCGTCTTATCCTGTGCATAGTGCAATGGAATACATTTCAAGAAGGTACAGAGCAAAGGGAGAGAGAACGATACTCGCAAGAAGCAACGGATAAGGCAGGAGAAGACCCTCCAAGACCAGCACAGGAACATAGATCTTTGTGTTTGGTACCAGAGGGGAAGTGCCTAGGAAGTGTGCCCAATTGTCCATCAAATTGAACAGTGAGTTGTCTGTGTAGGATTCACGTTGAGTGGGGACAATGGGATATTTCCAGAGGTTTCTGTCATGCATTTTCCTGGCTTTGGCATGGAGAGAGTGCACCTAGGTTCTAGAGACAAGTCTGCAGAGAATCCTGGTTGCACCTCTGGGGAACTATGGGCATATTTCTGCACCCCTCAAAGCTTCAGTTTTCCCTTCTGTGAAATGAAACCATAACCCTGACCTGGTAGGACTGCTGCAAAGATCAAAGGAGATGTAGTATGTGAGGTGCCAGGTATAGGAGCCACAGTTCAAATGCCAGACCCCCCTGCTCAGTGCCCCCAAAAGTCTCCCTAGATTAGCAGCCACAAAGCCTATCGCTTCCTTGACTTGGAGCATTTTCCCCGAAAAGGAAATGCTACAGGAACAGAGGGAGGCGTTCCAGGGTTTGGGAGATGCTGGTTATGACTCTGAGTGATGCCACCTCAAACACTTATTGTCATAAAGGAAGTTATTCAAACACAATCAATTAGGCGCCCATATTAGCATATTTTTCATTGTAATACAGCCGCAAAGAGGAGATTCTAGAGACTGTTTATTGCTGTTCTGAGCTAATATTTGTTAAGGTGATTAATATGTTTTTCAAATATCTGTGACAGGCGTGGCAGGCATTATTTATCTCCAGCAGCAGGAGCCTGAGAGGGCGAGGAATGGAAGTCGCTCCGAGAGGGCACCAGGTAGGGGCCTCGGGGCCTCTGGGGATAGGGCCCGACCCCATTTGGGTCTTCCATTGTCCCCTGCCCCAGCTTCCACCCCCCCTCTAATGACCATCTCTCATCAGCAGTCAAGGACAGCTCTCACCATAATGAACGGTGAGCCCTGGACCCCATATTTCTGCTCCTCCTGTACAGCCCCTCTCCTCCAGTTCTTCTGTTTCATCTCCCTCCTTCCCTCCATAACCAAATGTTTCAAAAACATTCTTCACCCTTCCTGCCCTCTTTGTTCACCAGCCAGTCCTTGTATTTAAAAAGTCATTATGAGATATTCAAAGCATACAGAACCTTCTAGAACAGCACCTTTCTACAATAATAAAAGAGCTTTCTACAATAATGCAAATCATTATTGTGGGCATTCCATGGTCAGTGAGCACTTGAAATGTGGCTAATGTAACTGAGGCCCCAAACTTCAAATGTTGCTGATTTTTAATTAATTATTTCTTTAAATTTAAGTCACCTTCTTTGGGTAGTGGCCTCCGCACTGAAACACTCAGCTCCAGAAAGGAACATAATAAACCCCTGCATACCCAACACCCCTCAGCTTTATCATGTCTACATTTTATCATTTCTGCTTCAGGTTTTTCTTTAAGTAATTAAATGTTACAGATCTGTCTCCCCTTTTTCCTCTGCTTAGTTAATCATTATCTTGAAGTTGGTATTTATCATTCTCATTCATGTTTTTTCCTGGTTTTTTGCCTCTATGGATGGATCCACAAGCAATGTACAGAAATATTTTTCACCTTTAATACTTTACACACCCAGTGGCCTCTCTGTGCATTGTTCAGCACTGATTGCGGCCATGTTGTCCTCTCAGTTGACAAACTGACCAGTAGGTCAGTTTCCATCATTGTATAGTATTCCGCTCTGTGAGCATACTACCATTGGCTTCTCATCTTTCAGTTGTGGTGATCATTTTAGAACAGATCCCTTTGGGCAATAAGCTAACATCTCCTAGAGGATATTCACAGAGAAGCGCTATATTTAGGTAGTTGTTGCATAGCTTCAACTTTACCAGATGCTCCCAGATGGCTTTCCAGCATGGTTGTGCCAACTTCCACTCCCACCATCAGCAGAGGAGAGGCTCTTCTTCCCTCACAGAGTCTTTGACACTTGGTATTTCTCAATTTTTTTTAATTTCTGTGAAGCAGATGGTGGACTCTTTTGGTTGTTTCAATTTGTGTCACCTGATTACTAGCGGAGTTAAACATCTTTCATGACTATCAGCCATTGGGCAATTTGTTTTGAGAAACTCTACGGTCATGTTCATTACCTCTTTTTCTGCTGAGTGGTTAGTGTCTTTCTTAGTAATTCTCAAGAGCTCTTTACATACTATGGACTCAACCCACTCTCAGTTAGGTGTGTTCGGTTGTGATTTTCTAGATTTGGTCTTCTCTTTTAACTTATATGTGATAACTTTGGCCAAAAAGAAGATTCTCATTTTAAAGTTGTCATCTTTATTGATACTTTTCTCTAGGGCTTCTATGTTTTTGGTACTGTGATTACAAAATCTTCCCTTACCCCAGAGTTATAAAGACATCCTCTATTTCTTAAGTTTTCTCCTTTTTATATTTAGATCGTTAAGGCATCTTGCATTTAGTTGTGTGTACATATGCTGTGTGAGTTGGGATTCTAACATAATATTCCTTATAGTAGTTATCTATGCTGCATAATAAATTTATGCACAAAGTTGATTTAAAACAACACACATTTATTATCTCATAGTTTCTGTGAGTTAGGAGTCTCTGCACAGGTCAGCTGGAACCTCTTCTTAGTATGTCCCAGTGCTAAAATCAAGGTGTTGGCTGGGGCTGGGTTTTCATCCGATGTTTGACTGGGGAAGGATTCATATTCAAGCTTCTCAGGTTGATGACAGAATTGATTTTCTTGCAACTGTGAGATTCATGGCAAGAGAAAGCAGCAATGGGGAGAAAGAGAAAGAGAAGGTTAACAAGACAGAGTCCTGTATGATATAAATAATCAAAAAAGTGACATCCTTCCCCTTTGCCACATTCTGTTGGTTAGAAGCAAAGTGCTGGTCCCAGCCACACTCAAGAGGAGAAGACTCTCCAAAGGCCTGGGCATCATCATTTCCCAGCATTCATTTTTTAAGACTTTATATTTTTAGAGTAGTTTTAGATTCACAGCAAAACTGAAAGGAAAGTGCAGAGATTCCCCAACTATCCCCTTCCCCCACATAGCACATTCTCCCCCATTATCAACATCCTCCACCAGAGTGCTACATATGTTACAATTGATAAGCCTACACTGACACATCATTATCACCTAAAGTTCATAGTTTACATTCTGGCTCATGCTTGTTGCTCTGTAGTTTGGGGCAACTGTATAAAGACATGTAGCTCTCATTACGGTATCAGAAGGAATATTTTCACTGTCCTAAAAAGCCTCTGTGCTCCACCTATTCACCCCACCCTCCCCTACCTCCTAGCAACCACTGATCTTTTTCCTGTCTCCATAGTTTTGCCTTTTCCAGAATGTCATATGGTTGGAATCATGCAGTATGGAGGCTTTTCAGACTGGCTTCTTTCACTTAGTCATATGCATTTAAGGTTCCTCCATGTCTTTTCATGGTTTGATAGCTCATTTCTTTTTAGCACTGAATAATACCCACCAGTATTCTTTGGTAGATGGCCCTCTCCTTCTCCACTCATAGGTAATGCCTCCTCCATCATGTATGATGTTCCCTGCACACAGTCTGTTTGTAGGCTCTTTTGTCACTCTTGTGCTGGTGGTCACCCTGCCCTGCCATCCTTCTGAATATGCTCCTGTTTGGAGTCACCTGTGCCTGCAGATGGCCAAATGTCTTTGGATCTTTCCAGACCTCAGCCCACAGGGCCCCTAGAGGTATTAGATGCCCTGGACATCTCTTTCCCTCTTGGATCACTCTCCCCAGGCTGGAGACTGCCCCCTCCACATGGTTTCCTGTGCCACGTGCCGCTCCTATGTGACATGAGGGTCCTAGAATCTCTCACTCAACATTCACTGCCTGGTGATCTCTTGTGCTCCTGGGACTAAATCCCATCTTTGAGCTGAGGATGTTCAAGGTCCATTCCGGGCTGGAGTGGAGCCCTGGCCAGTTAAAATGGAAGAGTCCTGGTCATCTCAGATGCAACACAGAATTGTGGTGTGATTCTGCCCCCACATACACACTCACGTGTGTGAGTGCGCACACACACACAGGACTCCATCCCTCATCTTCCTCTAAAAAGAGATGGCCTCCACCCCCTCATGCTAGTGCCTCGCCCTGTGGAAATCCATCACGGCCACATCACCTCCCTCCATCTTCCCAGGTACCAGCTAACCAAGCCGCAGTCACCTCTTACTCGAGTGTCTCCTACTGGAGACAAATTCCCAGCTTCCTCTCCTGCCCTCTACAGTCAATTTTCCACACGGCGGTCAGAGTAATATTTTTAAAAACATAAATCATTTCCCATCATCCCCCCACTTAAAATCCTTTCCATGGCTTCCCACTGCTCTTGGAATAGGATCCAGATTTCCTCAACGTGCCCTCAATCAATAGTGGGCTGTCACCTCCTCTCCAAGCCCATCTATCACCACCGTCCCCCACTCTTACCCTCCCTTGCTGGATCATGGAGATGATCTGATTATTTCTCTAAGTGGGAGACCTTGGGGGTGGTCCAAGTGGTCGGGTGGGGGGGACGGTGCCAAATTTCCCCTCTGAGTGGCAGGGCCTGGGCAGGACCACCAGCCCCCAGGAGGTCAGGTTAAACGGCACTATTTACTTTAGCCCTCTCCAAAGTGTGTTTTGGTGGCGGGAGAGAGTTATGAATAAGCTCTTAATTCCAGCGAGGGCGTGGGTCAGCTCTCCGACAGTGGCGTTTATTGACATACGCGTCTGCTCCCTTGCCCAGCGCCCTGAGTCTGAGGGGCTGTCTGTGCGCGGGGCTGGCGCCCCCGCTCACCTGGACGTGGGCCGAGTCTACCTGCCCGCTCTCTCCAAATTCGCACCAGGGCATCAGCTTTTCCACCAGCACTGCTGGGGTCACACAGTGAGAAAACTGTCCTGAAAAGGGAGGATCCCAGAGCCCGTGCCCAGAGAGCCCCAAGCCAGCGCCACCCACAGGACCCGCCGGTGGGAGGTCCGCCGGGATGTTTGAAGACCTGTCGCCCGGTCACACTGTTTGTTTGTGTTTTCGCTGGGCTGACGGAACCCCTGGGGCCTGAATCAGGAGCAGGCCGGGCTCCTGGGCTCACTCGCTGTGTGACTTCAGGCCAGTCGGATTCCCCTGCTGGGCCTCAGTTTCCCCATCTGCCGGCTAGTCCTTCTGTTCTTAGACAGACAGTCCAGCTGGTGGCTGCAATCTATAAGCTCACAGAGGATCGTGTAAGTTTTGAAAAGGAATATTTGAGAACACTTTCTCAAATGGAAATCAAAAGTTCAGAGAGGGCAATTCCTACAGCATTCCTGAAATAGCAAAATTGCAGTGTTTTTGGCGAGCAGAGGCGCGGCTCCTCCAGGGTTGGAGCCGCGCTGTGGCTTATTTGTAGGGGTGCACGTGACCTCTAGCCAAGGCATCAAGTTTTCCAGAACTGCAGACATACAAGTCCAGGCACAAACTGATCACTCAGTAAGCTCCTGTAGCCTCATATCGGTTTTGTACCAATGTCTGTTTCCTGATTCTGAGATTGGATTGCAGCCATGTCAGATGTCACCTGTGGGAGAATCTGCACCAAGGGAACACAGGAAAACCTGTCTTAGTGCTATAATTTCTTGTGAATCTGTAATTTCAAAATAAAGCTTTTAAAGAAAAATGTCAGCAAGGGTACTTCACGCGACCAAGACCACACAGCAAACTGAGAGCTAAGCTGGAGTTAACATTCAAGTGTCACGATAGCCAGGTTCTTTCTGCTCTTCCGGGGAAAGACAGCAGGGCAGGTGTGTAGACAAGTAATAACTGAGGCAGAATCGTGATGGAGTGAGAACAGTAGTGGTAGAAATCGTGATCGTCACAGTAACAGTAAGGACACTGAGTTACTGAGCGCTGACATCAGGACAGACAGCTCGCAGACAGCATCACATGTATTGCTCCTCTCCTCACAATGGCTCGCCAAGGCTATCCTCATTACACAGAGGAGGCACAATCCCAAGGTCACACAGACAGAAAAGGGCAAAGTCTGGATCGAAACCTGACTATCTTTCAACCCAGGCAGGCTCCTCAAGCCCCCATCAGGCTTCCGTCCTCAGCCAGCATCCTCATTTGAAATCAGGCCAGTCCCAGGTCAGCCTCTTGGACACATCTACTCTCTGAGAGGAGTTCTGGTGGTCACAAACGGGTTGCCCACAATGAGGGGACCATAACTCTGCTTTGGACAACTGACCAGGGACAGTTTTGGTGCTGATGGCCCACCCACTTCATGTCCTCCCAGGAGGCATCCTGGAGAAGGACAAGGTCCAGGACAAGGAGATGTCCAAATAAATAAACAAGCCAGTTCCCTGGGGTGTGGCTGCCAGCAGGTCGTAAACACAGGGGCCACATGAGGAAAGGAGGCTGGGTGGGGAAACTGAAGCCTATTCACCACCTGCCACCCCTGGCTGAGTTCTTGGGCTGAGCAGCCCTCTCGGGGCCTCATTTTAGGCATCAGAAAGCTCGGGAGGATCCTACCCCAGGGTTGCATACCTCCTCTGTGTGGGGACATTTCTAGCTCCCTGTATAGCCTGGCCCTACAGACGTAGTTCCCCTGACCCCCCACCCAGGGTGGGACCCTGTATCCATGGCTTGTGGCTGCCATAACAAATTACCACAAACTGATGGCTTACAATAACAAATTTATTCTCTGACAGTCCTGGGGGCCAGAAGTCTAAAATCGGGATGTCAACAGAGCTTGATCTTTTCACAGATTCTAGGGGAGGAGACTTCTCGCCTCTTCCAACTTCTGGTAGCTCCAGGTGCTTGCTGCCTTGTGACGACATCACTCCGGTCTCTGCCTCTGCCTCCAGCTTATCTCCTTATCTTGTCAGTCTCTTCTCCATCTTTCTTTAATAAGAATGTGTTATCACCTGGATAATCTAGGCTGATCTTGCCTCCAGATCCTTAAGATAACTACATCTACAATTACTCTTTTTCCAAATAAGTTCACAATCACAGGTCCTGGGGCTTAAGGTGTGGACACAGCTTTTTGGAGAACATGCTGGAGGCTAGAAGAGATTGTGCTGTCCTGCTGATAGAGGAGGTCTCTCTGATCCCGACCTGGCCTCTCCTTTCTATAGCCCCTGTGCCCTCAGCTCCTGCCACAGGGCCTTTGCATAGTCTGTTCCCTCAGTCTAGGGCACTCCTTCCCTCACTTGTCACTGGTCCCTTTCTGATCTTCTCTGATTCAGAAGTGACTTGCCTGGGAATTTCCCCTCAAACTCTCCTGCTGGGCCAAACCTCAGCTACAAATCCTTATAACCCCAGAACCTCTCCCTAGAACTCATCATCGTCATAATTTAAGCTTCATTGCAGAATTCTTCGACTTGTGTCATCTAAGCAGAGCTGATGTCTCCATCAGGTGCAAGAGGTAGAGTGCCTAGGGCCTCAACTAGTCCTGGAGGCCCGCATGCTTGTTCTCATTTCTTTCAAAGTTAAAAAGAAAATAAAGAATACAATCCAGTCTGGAAAACAATGCAGTCATAAAATATCATTTCTTGACTTGTTAAAGAATAAGGGTTCCGGGAAGGTAAAATGCGTAAGGCTCGCAAATGCATCTAACAGCTCTGTGAGCAAGGCCACGCTCCCTGCACCTGCCACAGCCCATGCACATAGTAGGTGCTCATTGTATGTCTACAACTGCAGGGAGGAGGAGCATGAGAGGGTTCTGGCACCTCAGAGAGGGCAGATCTGCCTGGGTTCAAATCTTATTTTCTTCCCCACTTGCTCTTGGCCCTGGACAAATCAGCTTCCTTTTCCAGGATGTTTTCCCATCCATAGAATGAGGCTAATCACATTCACCCTCTCGATTTATCACACTCATTCCTTCTGCCCAAGAGAGGCACATGGTTGTCAGAGCCTGACGTGGAGGGCCTGTGTGCGTGGGCGGGGCCTGGCATCTATCAGTGGACATGAGTGGGCATGAGTGTGAACAACATGCCAGGCGCCGTGCTCAGTGGCCTTCACATCCTGGAAGCACCCAGTGATGGGAGGCTCCGTGCCCCGTGCCTACTCCTGTCTCCACATTATATGTGAGAAGCTGAGGTTCAGAGAGAGAAAGGGTCTCACAGGACAGTGGTCACTCCCCAAGACATAGGGCATTCAGCCAACAAGTGGCACTCAGTCGTAGTGCCCGCCACCCCATCTGCCTCTGCCAGGTGCTCTTGGTCAGTGACCAGGCTGGGCTTCAGAGGACATCCCATCTCACCCCAGGGAATGCCCTCCCACCCCAGTGTGTACAGCTGTTGGGCTCTAGGGGCCCGGATGGTGGCCACTCCGCCAGAAGCCACAAATGTCCAATACCCTTTGAGGGGTGGAAGGTAGAGGAAAAAATATCTATTTTGACATAAGTGCCTAGATCTTGACTTTTGCCACAAACAGTGGTAGCACGGGGCCCTCAGAGAAACTGCGGCAACTCCAGCTAGCTAGAGAGAGTGGTGAGGGAAACAGCTCTCTCGCTCTGTCTCGCTCCTGCGCGGGCAGGAGCTTTGCGGTTTGTGTGAAGGGAGAGACGCGAAGCTGTGCTCTTTCTGAAATGCCCCCCGAAGCCCTGATTCATTTTCTGCTTTGGGCTGCTCCCATGGAAGGGGGCCGGAAGCAAGGAGGCCAAGCAGTGTAAGACTTAGAGCCCACGCGTGGGCCCCACAAATCCAGGCTCATCCCAGCTCTGCTCCTTCCCAGCTGTGGCCTCAGGCCTCTTCCCTCTGTGAACCCCAGTGCCCTCATCTGTGAAATGTGGTCAGTGTCCTCACCTCTCTAGCCAGGCGCCTGGAAAGACTGAATGAGGCCCTTGATGGACAAGGTGCAAGAGGAGCCCAGCACTCACCAAGGGTTGGAGTTAGAGGCAGGTGGTTTATCTGTCTTAAGGAAAAGTTAAGGTTTTCTACCACCTGTCACCCAGTTAGACATCCCGGTCTATAAAGGGGGTGGGCATCCCAGAAAAGGCTCAAAAGGGTAACAGAGGAGTTAGAAATAGGATCTCAAGTGCTGTGAAGAAAATAGAAGGGGAATATGGAAGTAACTGCGGCACTGGGGACAGAACACACCTTAGTTGGGTGGCCGGAAAAATCTCAAACTGAGATCTGAATGGGGGAGCCAGTCTGAGGTCAGTGCGATCCAGCAGCTGTCACAGCTAGATCAAATGTCCTGAGGTAAGAGAGAGCTCAGTGTTCCCAAGGAGTGGAAGAAGGACCCTTGTGGCTGCTGCAGAATGGACAGAGGCAGGACCAAGAGGACTGAGGTCAGGGAGCTGGCCAGAGGGTGTGATACTAGGGACTTGTGGGGTGGGGAGGGGGGATCTGTCCCAAGTGCAGGGGTCTGCTGGAGACATCAAGCTGGTCTGAGATCTGCTTTAAAGTCCCCTTGGGGAGATGCACTCAGAAGACATCAGAGAGAAAGCCAGGAGAGCAGGGAGGAGCCTCATGCCATAAGGCAGGTGACAAGTGAAGGTGTTTAGAAATGGGAGAGAAAGACAGATACAGATTCTAGAAGCAAACGGAGGGGACCTGATGGGTTGTAAGATGGGCAATGTTCCAGTTGCCTATTGCATGTAACAAACCACCAAAGCTTAGAGGTTTAGATTCTCTTCTGGCCTCTTCTACTGCTCGTGAGCCTAGAGGTCAGATGTGCAGACACACTCATCAGGGATGGCTCATCTTGAAATTAAAGAGTCACAGGGGTGCACTAATATGGCCGCATTCATCTGCGGGCTGGACTGGCAAGTCCCAGAAGGCTCCACCACGTGCCTGAGACTCTGGGGCTGGTTGTTGGCTAGGACATCTCCTTCCGCCCAGGTGTCTTCTCTCTCCAGCAGGATGTCTGGGCTTCCATCTGGGGTGGCTCAGACAGCACAAGGGTGAAAGGGAGGCTGCAAGCATCTTGAAGCCTAAACCCAGAATGGCACAGTCACCTTTGCCAAGGTGAATCATGTGGCTGAGACCAGCATGAAGGACTAAGAAATAGACCCCGCCAACTGATGGGAGGTGCTCATGCAGGAACAGGGTGGACTTTCTTGTGGCCATCTCCCCACCAGCTAGCACAGGAGGGATGGCGGTGGACAGGAAGGGGGCTCAGAAGCAGTTCCTAGGGGACTGGCTGATCGCTGGGTGGACAGTGCTGACATGAATCACAATGAGGAAGATTAAAGGAGAAGCAGGGTGGTAGAGAAGAGAATCAAGAGTTCCATTTGGGCTGTGCTGCTTCTGAGCTGGCCAAATGAGCATTCCCTTAACAGACTGGCAGCGTGTGGAGGGGAGCTCCTTTTAGTTGCTTCTGTACACAATGACACTGAGAGTTAGGGGTGATAAACGTTATTTTAGAGATAAAAGAGTTGGAGGTGTAGAGACGTGAAGTGTTTTGCTCACAGTCAACCAGTAATTTGTCAGAATTGAGAATCAAACCCTGGGTGAGAAACAGAAAGCATTTTTTCTTTTCCTTCTTGCTCACCACAGATCCAAGGGGCTGGCTAGAAAATGTTGCCTTTCTATCACAGATAGGAACAATCGTTGGTTTTTGCTGAGTTCTCACCAAGTACCATATTTGCTAAGTTGTCATGCCCATAATCAATCTTATAGAGTAGGTAATATCATCTGTGTTTTAAAAGGGAGGGAATTGGGGCTCAGAGAAGGGAAGTGACTGGCCCAAGGTCACCCAGTTTTTATACTTCAGAGATAGAACCCAGGTCTGCCTGACCCCAAAACCCGGCTTTCAACCATTCACCTTGACTGACCCACATCTCTGACATACGACACAATCATGTTTTCAACTTGGACTCATAACCCGGCAACCCTAAAGGTATTTACCAAATAATCAACACCCACCAGGATTTGGCCAACCCCAGTCCATTCAGCTGCTGTCTGTTTTTGAAAATAAAACTTTACTGAACATAGCCACACTCACTCAGTTACGTATTGTCCGTGACTAACCTTTCTTGTTATGATGGTAGAGTTGAGTAGCCCAGACTGCATGACCTAAAATATTGACGCCGTGGACATTTACAGAAATAGTGCCCAGCCCTGATCTAGGGTGAGCCCATGGAGTTCCCGGCTTCTCATAGTGGAAATGAGAGTGATATCCAAAAGAGAGGCCCCCATAATGAGGCCACAGAGTGGCAGCGTGGGGACAAGAACCAGGCCTGGTGATTTGGCCTGTTATTTAGTGGAACCCTCAAGAGGGCCTCTGGGGTCCTGCACAGGTACTCCTTGATGGGATGCAAAAGAGGGTAAGAAAGATTCTTTCTCTGCTGGAGTAACCCCTCATCTAATGGAGGAGGAAGAAGCCAGGAGATCTTAGATGCCCACTCTCCTGCCCTGTCCCTTCCTCTCCAGCTCAAGGGCTTCTTCTGAGACTTCGGCACGTTCTAGAAAAGGTGGCTCCTGACCTTCTAAGTCACAGGGACTCCCAGCCCCCAAGGGCTCCCCTCTTGCAGGGAATATAATGAAAAGTTAGAAACCCAATCTGGGGCTATCAGGTGGGCGCCCAGCCGAGTGCCTCTTTCTCCCCCGGAAGGAGAAAAGACGGGATCCCTTTCCCTCTCACATAAGGGCATTCCTAGCCCCGGTTGGATCCTCCCAGCCGAAAATAAAAGTCCTTCAAACATTGCAGGGGTTCCAAAGACTTTTTTTCAAAAAGTAACCCCCCAAACAGCAGCTTTTCAAGCCACACACAGACTGAATCAAGCTCCATTTGTTTCCAGAAGGCTGAGGGGCAGCGGTTTGGAAAAAAGAACCTTCTCTGAAACTCATGGGGAGGCGAAGGCGGGGTCAGAGGGCACATTCCTATTGCTAAGATGCATTGACAAGCGCCCAGGCCCCCCTCAGCCCTGCCAGGAGACCTGAGGAAGGGGAGGGGGCAGTGCTGGGGGCCCAGGCCTCCAAAGCAGCCTCGGAAACACTCCCCCAGTGGGCCACAAAGAGTCTAAGGGCAAACCCTCCTCCCTTGCGGGGCCCCCACCTCCTGCAGATATGCCAAGAAAGAATCCCCAGGTCTTCTGGAAGAAACAGAGCAAGGAGCTTCAGCCAAAAGATTGTGTTTTTGGTTGGTTGGGTGGGTGGGTGGGTGGGTTAGTTAAGTTTTGCCTTGAAATGGGAAACTAGAAGGGGAAGTAAAAAAGCTGAGAATCTCTCTTGACCATTTGCAGAGGGGCGCAGGCATAGATTAGGGGTCCTGGTGTGAGTCCAGACTTGGCCATTGAGGGCTGGGAGAGCTTGAACCGCTGTATTTACCTCTCTGCGCCTCAATTTCCTCAATCTCACCTGGAATCACAGTCACTGCCTCCTGGGATTGGACAATACACTGAGGCGGGGACAGAGGTTGAGAAGCTCCGTGTGGAAATGGCACAAAGCGGGTGCTCCAAAATGCTGAAGGGGGCTGAGGGGCTGGGGGCACCAATGCAGGGCAAGGAGGGACCTGGAAGGAGACATATCTGGCAAAGCAAATCTGAGTCATGAAGTGGCTCAAAGGGAAAGAGCATTTTGTGGAAAATCCCTTTCCAGAGGGGATGCTGAGGCCTAGGGACACGTGTGGCAAGTCCATGGGTGAGCTCCTGGCAGCACCAAACACCCCAACCTGGTTTCTCAACTCACATTGCCACAGAGGCACTTGGGCCAAATGCTTTGGTCCATCCTTGAAAAGTGGACCAGGTGCCTCTATCCTCTACAGGAAAGGAGGGGATCCCTGGAAAAGTAAGGAATGGGGAAAGAGAAATTGCCTTTCTCTCTACAAAGGATCAGAACTCACAGCCCTTGTATTCAGGCCTCAGCTAGGGCTGATGGAACATGCAGGAAACATGGCAGAAGATGAGGACCCATTGTGCAAAACTAATTTGTGGGGGTGCAGCTGCCATCACTCCGGGTAGCCAAGGAGGTGCTGGCTCCTTGTCCTCTGCCCCCCACGGGCAGCAAATCCCCGTAAGCAGCCCCAGGGTATGCATGCAGAGCTAAAGCAACCGAAGATGGTGGAGTGGATTGGAGACCCCTGCTGTGTGTCACCCTGCATTGGTGATTTCATCGTCCTAAAACCCTCCGTGTGAGCATCAATCATTTTCAGTTTTACAGATGAGGGAGCCTCGGGCCTCACATCTCAGCCTTCTGAGTACAGAGTTCTCAGACACGCCATAATGGAGGCCACTTTGACCTTGGTGAGCCTCAGGTTCCCTATCAGCCCGTCCCAAGGGTCTACTAAGAGCAGAGTCAGCAATGACAAGCAATGACAGTCATCTCCCCTTTTTCTTTTCTCAGCACTGGGAGACACCTGAGTCCACGCCCGCTCCTGCTTCCCACCTCACATAAAATCAGAAGACCCAGGATCACCTCTAACAGTCAGGTATGTCGACGTGACGGCAGCTCTGCTGACAGCCCGTCAGGAACCTAGTTCTTGTGCTTGGAGAGAAAGAGTACAGCGGGTCCTCCCAGGCTTGAAAGCGGGAGCATATGACATCTTACGCTGCCTGCAGAACTTGCGAGATCTGAAAGGCCCTGCACGGCAGTCTTGGCCCGCGCTTCCTGCCCGTGCTTCACGCACCTGTGCTATCCCAGGGGCCTGGCCTGGACTGCTGGGCATAGGTACCCCCGGGCTCATGGGAGAGGCAGTCCTGCCAGTCCCCCACGCCCAGGGCCCTCACACTCACTGACCCTTCTCCCCCCAGCCCAAACCTGAGTTCTGATCAAGACCACCCACCTGCCTGCCAGACCCACGCTGCCCTCTCAGTCCCACTGTCTCCTTGCCCCACCTCAGAGTTCCTCCCACCAGGAATTGGTGCCTCCCAGGTGCCTGGATCTCTCCTTCCTCTGTGATTCCTCCATCAGCGTCTTCGGGGCCCGTGGACTGAGGACAATCACACTTCACACCTCAGGCTGGCAGGAGGATTCCGTGACTATAGAGAAGACCCCACTCCTGGGCGATGTGGGGGATCAGAACTACAGGCCGTGGGATAGTCTGATGGTGACAGAGCGCCAGCAAGAGTGGGAGGAAAATAACCCCCAAGAAGCCCACCAGCACTCACAAAGGAGAGGCAAAGCCCACCATAGCCTGGTCCATAATCTTCCTCAGCCTGGGAGATGTTTGCCCTTCACAAGATCTCCCTGACCCACTCGAGTAGCCTCGCAAGGCAGGGAGGGCAGGGATTCTTATCCCACTTGATTCATAAGGATCCAGAGGTCAGAGGTCAGAGAGCCAGGACTAATCTAGGAAAGATATCGGGCAGGAGACAAAGGCAATTAGCGGGAGCCCCAGTGCAGGGGCTGGCTGTCAGGGATCAAATCCTGGATCCACTACATATGATCTGGCTTAATCTCTCTGAACCTCAGTTTCCTCATCTGCCAAATGGGAATACTAATAAATTCTTGACTCCTGAGGTTATTGTAAAGGATTAAATGAGGTGATGAACAAAAAATATATATATAAGATAGGCTCTGGCACAACGCAAGGACAAAACTTGTGGCTTTTATCCTCCTCCTCCTCATCACCACCCAAGTCTGCAGCCAACCAGAAATGGGACCTCAGGTAACTCCTTTTCCCTCTCTGGGCCTCAGTTTCTCCACTGTCAGAACGCTGCTTGGTGACCTCTAAGACCTCCTGTGTGTCCAGAGCGCCTGCTACCATACATGTAGCCAAAAGGAGGTAGAAGCAGGGCTCAAAGAATCCCTCAGAAGACCGCCTCCTCTTCTCTGGCTCTCAGTTTCCCCATATGTCAATAGAAAAGGTGAGACTGGTGATGCCCTGAGAAGCATAACACCCCACTTTTGCACAACTGCCTCTCCACGGGCCCAACTGCTTTGTGAGGCTCCGGGGTGGGGTGAGCCAAGTCACTGGCTTCAACTGCCTTTCTGTGCACATCAGGTCTGAGGCCAGGATAGGGTACTAAGGGTGAGTCCCCCACAGGCGAGTTAAAAGGTCCCTGTGTGCTGCATTTTGACCCCAGTATCTACAGCTTAAGCTCTGAAGCGAAGAGCCCCCATGTTTGCATTGGCAGCTGGGCCAGACGGTGGGAGGAACTGACATTCAGTAAGGCCTGGAAAAGTCGACTCATCCTGCAGCTGGACTGGACCAGCCTCACTGGGGTCCCCATGCCGCCACCCGCCGCCCCATTACCTAAGCCCCACACAGGACATGACCGCATGGCCTGGGGGTGAGACGCAGGGGGCAGCTCAGACAGGGCGGCCATTCATGGGGCTGCCCCCAGCCAGGCTCAGGAGCAGCTCTAGCGAGGCCCGACAGCAAGAACTCGCCTTCACTGCATCTACAAGCTGTGGGTGCCAGGCACGGACACTTGGGGGCAAGGCATGAGACAAACTTGGCTGGTGCCCCACAGTTCACGGCCCTAAAGGATGGATGCTTAGGAGCCAGGACAGGGCACTTCCCTCACCTTAGCTTGTGGCGACAGGGCTTCAGAGAAGGCCTCAGGGAGAATCTGAAGCTGATACCATTTAGGAGCTGGTCCAGCTCTGGGAAGGCTCACAGAAAGCCCCCAGATCAAAAGGATATATTTCTTTAAAGATTTATTTATTTATGCATACCAGAGGCATGGAGCAGTGAGAGGCTTCACCAGAGACAGAGTGGGGCGCAGAACAGGCAGATCAACAGAAGTACACTGCTGAGGGGAGCAGCGGGCGAGGCAGGAGGGATCTGCGCGCCATGTGGGAATCTCCCCGGTGGGGCGTCGAACTCATGTCGCTGCTGCCGACAGCTCCACAGGGCGGCGCTTAACCACTGCCCCACCAGGGAAGTCCTATCAAAAGGATATTTGACCTGGCTCTTGAAGAACAGGAAAAAGTTGGCAGACAAAGAAAGGGAGGGCACTGCAGGGGCGGGAACTGCCAGGGCAAAGGCTTGGCGGAGTGAGACCTTCAGGGAGTTGGGGCAGCCCTGAGTCTTACATGGGGTATTTGAATGGGAAGGAACAGCCTTCCCTGTGGTGACAGCCATGGCCCCCTTCTCCTGCCAAGCTCTGGGGCACTGTAGCCTGAGCAGCCGACTCAGCGTTCGGCATCCCGTGCGTAAACCTCTGCTCCTGCTCCACTCCTCGCCTCTGGGAGACCTCAGGCAAGCCAGTCTGCCTGGCCTCCGTTTCTTCATTTGTGAAGGGGGTACAACCAGCAGGTTGCAGAGAAGGTGGACTTCTACTGACTCACAGCAGGCCTCGCGAGCACACGGCCTTCCGTCCTGTGAAACCCCAGGGCCCCTCCCAGGGAAGCGGGGTGGGGTTTAGGAGAACCAGGTCTACTAGCCCTGATCCACTGAAGCCCCCCACTGCCACCACCTCTCTGGCCCTCAGTTTCCTCATCTTTGAGATGACGTTGACCTCTTACCCCTTATCAACCCTGTCGTGCCCATACTGGTTCCCTAGACAGGAAACTAGAAGGTGCTTTGCCATTAAATGAACTTCTGTTATTACTGGGGCCCGAAGAGGGCCTCCAGGTTGAGATGAGCCTGGGTTAAGTCCTCACGGTGAGTTACCCGGCGTCTGCCTCAGCGTTCCAACTGTGGAAGCGGCCGTTTTAGGATCTGCTTGCCAGGGTGGTGTGGGCTAAATGAGCCGAGCCAGGACCTCCTGTGGACTCCTCAGCCCACAGACCACTGGAGCTCACCCCGAGTGTCATCCACAGCTTGCATTTCCCACAAGTGCCCAGGATGCCCCAATGCTGCCAGTTGGTCCAGGTTCCACACTTCGGGAACCACTGGCACCAAGACACGCAAAAGATTGAACATCTGCCCCGTAAATGGTATTTTTCTCTCCAAATTATAGCTCTGATATGCTATTTAAGAAACAATAATTGTAATGATATTCCTCTTCCAGTTAGAACTTCCGGTATGCAGACCCTGGAATTTGACTGAAACCCTTGTTCCCACTGTTCCACCACCCCATGGGCCCCAGGCTGGCGGTCACTGCCCTGGGTCAGCAAGGACAGCCCCCACCTCCCCAGCTCCCCAGAGCTGGCCTGCTAGCATCTCAGCTCTGACTTCTCAGGCAAGAAGGAGGCAGAACAGCTGCTGGGGAGATGTGAACTGGTCTCAAGTCCCAGCCCTTCCCACCACCTCCCCAACAACACATCTTCTGCCTGGGCCTCAAGACCCCTGAAAAGAAATCTGAGCTGCCCCTTTTATTTCTCTCTCCCTTTTTCCTGCCTGGGGGTACAGCTGTTTTGCAGCCATCTCCTATGCCCAAACAGGCTCATATATCCTTCCCTGGGCCATCTCTTGGGCCCCCTCCTTGCTCTAGGAAATGTGCCAACCAGTAAAGAGATTCTGACATTCATGCCCCCCTCCAGGGCAAAGGCTAGCTTGCCGGGCCTGCACATGGCATTCTGGTCCCCAGGTAGCAAACTCAGAAGGCTTAGGAATGAACAGGGAAGGGAAATACATAAAGAGACCAGAGTGCGAACAATAGGGAGTGGTGAGGACTATGGCAAACTGTAGAATACAGAACCTGCTTGTAGGAAGCTGTTCAGCTATGGCTGGTTATGGCCAGGCAAGAATATGAACCTCAGAATACTCACTTCTTAATTTGTAAGGAGATGCTAGAAATTTAGATTTCTTTTTTTTTCCAAAGTAAAAGTTCTGACTTTCCAAATTCTACAAGGGTCTAATGAAAAATATCTTAAGACTGAATTTGGCCAGTAAGGCAGTCGTTTGTGACCATATTCCAGGCTAGCGTGTCCTGTAGACCAGAAATCCCACAAAATAGTCACTGATTAGAGGGTCCCCCAGTAAATATTGCTGGGCAACAGGCATTCTTCATCCCCTCAGGGAGCCCCAGTGTACATTAACATATTAAAGACCCTGAAAAGGTTTGCAGGAGAGAGACCTGATTAACTTTGTAAAGCCCAGGAGGGCACTAGTGTTCCAAAGAACCTGTCTTAAGAAATAGCCCATAGTAGGCTTTTCACCTCTTCACTGTGCGCATCACTTCAAAGGTTCATGAGCCCCTTGAGATCCATCTCAGCCCTGAGTTAGGAACCTTTTTCTTCCATATGCTGATCCAGTGATAGTTATGGGAAATGTTCTGGACCCGCCATGGTGTAAGCTGCGGGGACACAATGGTGACATGATAGGCACGTGCTCACACTTTGGGGGACCTGTTGGGCGGGTACTCTGCTCTAAGTTAGACTTGACTTGTGCACTTTAAGTGAAGAAGCTTTGCTCCACATGTCCCGTTCCTCCTCTCGGGCCTGTCCTTCTCACAATGATGGCAGAAGCACAGAACAGCTAGTGAAAGCTGAAAGGCTTCTTGAGGCCTGACTTGGAACTGACACATTGTTACATCATTCTATTGCCCCAAGCAAGTCACTTGGCCACCGTCAGGGGTGGGGAATAACATCCAGTTGGCAGTGAGCAGGTCAAGCAAGTCGTTGACCATGAGATGGAGAAAAATAGATAAATTCCATAGCCATTTAGGGGCCAAGACAACAGGCATGTTGCCGATGGATTGAGGTAAAAAGTAAGGAAGAAGGTAGACTCAGGTTGGGTTTCAGAATTCCTCTCCCAATGATGAACAGATGAGTGAAAATATGGGATTCAGGAAAAAATAAGCATGAGGGTCCACCCCAACCTGCTGTTGCTTCTGGCTTCCTCTTCTCACCTTGGAAGTCAGGGTATCACGGGCTCTGTTCGCCCCCACCCCAGCCAGAGCCCATGCTCCCTGCCGCCCATGTAAGGTGAAGCTGAGCGGCCCTCCGTGATATACGACCCCCATAGCTCACAGCCCGCCGCCGCTGGGATGATGTGTTGTAACCATCCATCACCCGCCTGACGGGCACCCAGCGCCAGAATTCGGCAGCTGCCCTTCACCAGGCAGCTTAATTATAAAGGCCTGAAATTTTCCCCCACCGGCCCAGGAAATAAAGGCTTTGTTTACCAACGACAAGTTGGGGGGTTCCCAGGGGAGGGCCCATATATCAGAGCAGCTTGGCAGAGCAGACCCTGAAGCCTAATGGAGGAAGGTCTGAGGCCTGGAGCCTTCCAGAAGCTGTCACCTCGATCCCCACGGCCACCCCAGCCCTGCTCTCCAGTTCTTCCCGGGAATATTGATCTCCGAGGCACTATGTCACCTTCTCACCTGCAATGAGTTTGAATTGGCTGAGAGCCAACTCTGCGGCCACAGAACCAAAGCTGCGGGTCCCTCTTCTGGGTTTGCCAGCCCCCCTGAAAACTTGAGGCTGTTCATGGATCCTGGGGTGGCAGGCACAGCAGCGCATGCAAGAAGCCACTCGGCGCTGCCACAACCCAAAAGGATCTGCGTTCATCCAGCCCAGGGGTTCTCCAAGTGTGGTCCCTGGACCAGCAGCATCACCCTCCCCCGGACCTTGTCGTGGACGCACATTCTTGGCCCCATCCCTGGCCTCTGAGTCAGCAATTCAATGCTGGGGGTGGACCCAGTGAGCTGTATTTTAACAAGCCCTCTGCAAGATTCTGATGCACGCCCAAGGCGGAAAACCACTGACTAGCTCACTCCTAGCCTCCATTTCTTCTTGTGGAAAAAGGAGGCTCTAGAGAAGAGGATGTGACTTGCCCTAGAAAATAAGGACAGTGAGGACACTGCACCCAGGTTTCCACATGCTCCAGGTCCCTGTGAGTGACCTTACACGGCTGAGTCTTCCTGGGCCTCCGTCTTCTCTATATAATGGGACTAAGAATGCTAGACTTGTCACCTGTGCCACCTCTTAAATGAGAAAGCCCCTGGGGCCCAGAAGATGCTGGACATAAGTGGGCCCTTTTGGGGCCTACCCAAATGGGGGACCACGTCTCCAATCTGCACAGAGGAGCCTCCCCAGCATTCCTGGGATGCACCTGCTGCAGGAGGGTGACCAAAGTCCAGCTTGCCAATGCCCAGCTCCAAGCCAGTGACCCTGGGGGACTCCTGAGCAAGCGTCCCTTCCGCCCCCTCCTCCTCAGCCTCATGCTTGGGCCGTGCGAATTAGCAGCAACGGTGATGGGGGTAGGCGGGAATTCAGTAGAGGCCCAAAATGCAAGGACAGTCTGGTCGTGTCCTGGGCACCTCGGGGGCAGCATCTGGAGCGCTTGACTCTGCAGGCTCCGCACAGGCCTGTCTTCACGCTCTCCATCTCTGGCTTCTCGCCCTGGTCTGGAGGGGAAGGGTAGGATCCTATGGCCCATCAGCACCGGAACCAGGACTCCAACTGGGTCTGTCTGAGCCCCTGATCATAGGGTCCTTTCTACCAAGGCTTGAAGTTGGAGAAGATCAGATCTCCTCTGCAGTGCTGGCTCTGTCAGGCCCAGGAAGAGGAAGCAGGTGAAGGGAAGCAAGTGAAACTGAATTTGATCTTAACTAGGTGAGATGGGTCTAAAAAATGTCCCCTTTCAGCTCTAGTCTCCTTCAAACATCATGGTCAAAGTGGACCAAGGAAGGCTTTGTAGGCAGCAGTTGGGTGCAAAGGTTACTATGCAATCTACTGGGCAGTCTGAAGAGGGGTGGTCTTCCCCTGGGACTCCGTTTCCCCAGTTACACAATCAGAACACTAGACAAAGAGACCCTGCAAGTCTCCTCCAGCCCCAGACTGCATCCATGAGCCCTTTTGTTGAAATACAGCAACCCAACACATTTATAGAGTACCAGGCACACAGCAGGTGCCTACTAAGTGCAGAAGGGTTCAGGGAGTGATTGCCCCAAGCCACACAATGGGGCAGGATTAGAACCCAGACCTTCCAGGCCCCAGCCCCTTTCTCCTCCTTCCCCCCAAAGCCTCCCACCAGAAATGCCATCTACAGCTCAGCTTTTGATCTCCCCAGTCACCAGGGAATCTCCTCTTTAGCAGCAATTGGTTTATTGAGCATAGAAAGGTCAGCTCCCTCATTGCCCAGTGGAAGGAGTGGCTGCAAAACACCAGTATTTCACCAAATGCAAGATCTTAAAGATCCAGGCCATCGATCTGCTCTGCCCCTGGGTCTCAGGCTCCAGAAAGACCCCAGCCCGCCCAGTCACCCCTTGAGTGGGAGCTGAAAGGAGCTAAATTCCTGCCAACAGCCCCACTGTAGCAAACTGTCTTATTTGTATGGCTACTGTCTCCTTCAAGTCCAAACAGGGGGATGTCCCGTCCGATTGCTGGCTGCAGTGGAGTGGGGACGAGAGCAGGTGGCTAGAGCGGTGCATGGCAAACATTCGGCTGATCTTTGCTGAAAGAAGATAAGACAGCAAGGAAGGAGGCAACCTTAAGAACTTGATCCTTGAGGTGACCATGCTTTAATCATGGGGTGACTACTTTAATCATTTTTGGGGTGACTACTTTAATCATTAAGTAACATATGTATTTCAGAAAACCAAGTGCAAATTGATCTCTCAAAAAAAAAGGAGTGCAGAGGAATTTGGGTGAGGTGGTTGGAACTGCTTTGCATGTGTGTATGTTGATTATGGTAGAAGGTAGGTGACTATGTGACTGTATGTTTGTGAAAATGCATGGGAACTGGGACACTAAATAATGCGAATTTTATTGTAAGTAAATTATAACTCAATAAACCTAACCCTTCTCAAAAAAAAAAAAAAAGGGAAAAAAGGAAAGAAAGAAATCTCCTAACTTACATAGTGAATCATCCAGAGTTTGCTACTTTCAGGCAAGGCTGGATCCAGCAACTCAAACAAGGTCTCCAAGGTCCCAGTCTCTCTAATATTTTCTCTCACTTCCTTTTGAAACATCCAGTTTTGAGAGACCTAATATAAGATATCCAGACACTCCAGGGTCTCTCAAACTGTAGCAATTCGACCATATCCATCTCAGATACTACAGCCTTACTTCTTACTCTCAAGGAGCAAAGAAAGCAAGTCCTCTTTAATGGAAACCCCAGCAAATGTCTCCCTGCATCTCACCAGCTCTTGATGGGCTCTACCCCTGAGCCAATCACTGTGGCTTCGGGATGGAGAATGCTTAAGGGTTTAAGCCACTCAGAGGCCTCCCTGGAGGGGAGGATGAGCTGGGTATCACCCCAAGTACAGGACTGAGAATGGGCAGCGTTGGTGCCCCTAACGGAACACCAAATTAAATGAAGAGGGGGGAAAGGTCAAATGCCCATTACAGTCCCATTGGGAACCCCCCAACCTGTTTCTTCGGTAGATTCTTCCCTTCCTGCTGGCCTCTTCAAGCACTGTCCTCTTGCGGGACCCTTCCCAGTCTCAGTCTCTCTGCACCTGGAGTGTTCTCCACCAGCCTTCGCTGCCAGCTCCTCAGAGAAGCAGGGCTGGAGCTACTTGCACAGTGGCGCCCACTGCTGATTTACCCCAGCTCCCCCCCGCCCTCCTGGCTGTCCCCCACCTCCTTCCAAGGAACTGTGGAGCCTGGTAGCTACTCCGAGAGGAGGGGGTTTGTGGTCAAGGTTCAGAGAAGCAGCGCCCACGAGGATTTCAGGTCTTGCAGCCTACAACAGAGCACCACAGGGTGACATGTGGAGAAACTGAGTCACGGAGCCCTGGAAGACATCCAGCCAGACACGGCAGTGTGGAAATACGTCAGCTGCGGTCACAGCTTCCTCCCAGCCACACTCCGCGCTGCCCAGTTACTGTGCTCCTGAGCAAGTCGCTTCACTACTCTGAGTGCTGGAGCCTTTGCAAAATGAGGGTGATGCTCCCTCGTGGGCTGGTCCAAACCAGACCAGACAGGGGTGGCCAGCGATGGCAGATTCCAGCACCTGTCATGAGGTAGGTCGCCCTTCGCACTTTAGGAACACCGCTGGTTAGTCATCCATGCTGTCTCTGTTGTTCTTTGAAGGAAACTTCACCAGCCGCTCCACTCTCTGAGCTTTGACTCCCCCAGAAGCAGACCCCGAGATGAGTAATTAACTTGACATGTGCTGGAAGGTTGGTACTGTAGGAAAGAGCGAGGGAAAAGGCAACCACCAAGGAGGCGCTATCAAGGGCAGGTTCCCCTGTGAGCCATTAAGAGGATGGGGAGATTCTACAAACACACACCTCAGAGTTACCCCACTGAGACGAGAGAGAGCGGGGGTGTTGCTGAATGGCATGTTCTGTTCATGGCCGAGGGCTTCCTGGGAGGGTTGATTCCCACTCCCCTCTTGCCTACACTTCAAGAGGGCAGCACAAGAATGTGGCCACAGAATCTGGTGGCCAGACCAGTGCCATTTGGTCTCAGCCATTGGGTGGGGCTGGTGTGCACGGAAGGGCTTAAAGCCAAGCAGATGCGTGTACCCCCCGACAAGCAGGTCACACCCGTGGAGAAACGCCTTATCTTCTCCAAGTGGGCCTTGAACTCAGAGTTGGTCTTGGTGAAGCCCTGATTACTCAGTGGAACCTTCTCCAAGTCCCCCAAGGAGGACTGGACTTCCCCTTCCTGCAGCAGCTTTTCCTTGTCCGTCACGAGCATTGCTTTCGTTCATTTGCCAGACGTTTCCTCAAAGGCAGTTGGGCGCCCAGCACTGCTCGGGTCCCTTTCTGGACTTGCCGTGAGCACTGGACATTGAGTTCTCTGTGGGCAGGGCTGAGTTCATTTCTGATCTCCAGCATCTACCACGTAGTAAGTACCCAGGAAGCATTGACTGATTGGCACTTCACAGTAGAAATGCTGGTCTGGTACAAAACCCGCCAAAACGAAAATATGGAAGAAAGCGTAGTTTACGTGTGGGTTCACCCGGCAAGAGTCCCTCTGAAACCCATTACCACCCCGATCTGCTGTGCCCGCCTGGCCCCAAACGACAGAGCTGCGTCCCCGAGGGAGCCCCCAGCACAGGATCCATCTAAAATTAGACCAACCCCTGCTGGAGCTTAAAATTAGAAGGACTTTGCATTCCAAGATGCCAACAGGTGCCGAGCAACAGTTCATGGACCAAAATAAATCAGAGGCACCCTGGGGCTTAAAATTAGATGAACCCTCTTGGTTCGACCTGTGTCTGCAGAAGGCAAGGCGCCTTCAGTAAAGGGTTGGGAGAAGGAGGGGTCCAACCCCTCAGGGTCTGAACTCAGGAGTCAAAGGGAATCTACTCTGTGTCAGGCCCGTGAGGCTGGCCGTGCACAGCGGTGCTGGGAGAGCAGACCTAGCCTCATTCCTGCAGCACTTTGCAAACCACACAGCAGAGCTCTGTGCCAGGGACGTGTCTAAAGGCACCCCAGTTGACTGGAGGCAGAGCAGGGCTGGGGCCCCTGTTTCTCCATAGCTGCTCTTGGCTGGTTTCAGACTACTCTCACCAGTTCTAGGAGGGCTTCTAGGAAGGCCCACTCCAGCTCACTAAGTCGTCTTTCTTTGGGACTTGGGATCTGCCCCCCACCACGCTGACTGGGCCGAGTGATGGGCATCTACTGGAGAGTGAGCCTCTCGCCGGTTGGGTTGTGGTTGACTTACGAGGTCCGGCTGGGATGGATGAATCAGACGTCTCCTAGGAGAATGAGCAGTCAGAAAACCTCCTAAGAGGAAAAGATTGAGCTGACTCTTGAGAGAGAGCGGTGCAAGGGTGGGGGAGCAGCGGCCCAGAGCCACGAAATCACATGATAACTTCAGCCGATGTTAGTGGGGAGCAGTTGGGCATCACATTGCAGCCTCAGCTCATTCCTGGGAATTTCAGCCCCTTTTACAAGGGAAAGTAGCTGGAGACATCACCACGTGACCCCAGAAAAAAGCAAGAAGAGGTCTGGGGTTCCAAGTTCTTCTAGCCCTGTGTGTGGGTGCCTGTTCATGTGTGTGGGCATGTGCACACATATGGGTACACACACGTGTGTGCAGATACAGGTGCCACAGACCAGGTGGGGCCCTGAATGCAGCTGCAATGGGTGCCCCACCCCTCAGAACCTGTCCACATTCCACCCATGGTGTCACATTGGCTCCCCCAGGGCTCAACTGGAAATTGTTGTTAACATCAAGACAAAAAGGTCCTTTCATTACACTGCCCAACCCCCACGGCATGGTGGCTCAACCCAGGACCCCAACAGACCCTGTGGGTTCTGGGAGAAACTTTCTGCTTTAGTGGAAAATTTCCAAAGGAGTAGATTTGAAGTCTGACTCAGCTGAGCACCCTCGATCTTCCTCTAAAGAGCCTAATAGCAAGGCCTGCTCTGGATTCCTGTTCAGGGCAAGGTAAGATGCTGCCCTCACCAGCCCTCTGTCTGCAGCTGAACAAAAAACTCAGACTTTGGGGCCTCCCTGGTGGCACAATGGGTTAAGTCTCAGCACTATGAAGCTATCTGTAGCCACTGAAGCACGAGTTCGATCCCCGACCAGGGAGCTTCCCACATGGCGCAGTAGACCCCTCCTGCCTCTTCCGCTGTTCCCCTCAGCAGTGTACTTTAGTGGATCTGCCTGTTCTGCTCTCCACTCTGTCTCTGGTGAATCCTCTCACCATCCCCCCACCTCTGACATACACCCTAACTCTGGTATGCATAAATAAATAAATCTTAAAAAAAACAAAAAGACTCAGACTTTGGAAGCAGCCACCTTGAGTCTAGTCCTGCGTCTTCCACGGATGACCCGGAACAATTTCAAACCTCAGTTTCAGTTTTCCCCTGGGTAATGTCAGAGAAATAATGGTTACATCTTCCTCAGTTGTTCCAAGGAAAGTTAGAATATAAAGTAGTAGCTCAGTAATTGTCAGTTTCTTTAAGCAGCTTGCATCATGACCTAAAATAAACTTTGTGCTAAAGCTCAGGCACACCTGGTTCTACTTCTTTGCTCAGCCTCTGACATATACACAACTTTGTTCAAGTCCTTCTTCTCCGTGCATCATAATTATTCAAAATGTAGCTTCATTCTTTCCTGTCTACCATGGTCTGCCTAGAGGCTGTATTTACCATGGTGGGAATAGATGTGAATGACACAAAGGTTTTTGTGGCATCTTGGAAGGCTTCCTGGAAGAAGAAGCATCTAGGCTGACTCTTCTTTCTTGGGAGGTTGCAAGAGTGAGGAGTCCCACCTCCAGGGTTCCCCCAGATCTATTTGTCAAATGGCTCCTTAACACAGAGCACACAAGTACAAGTACATCTGCGTAGACTTGTGTAGACCCGCAGGACACACCCACCAGGAGACAGGGTTCAACAGGCCCAAGAACGATATCTCAGGGAGCCGGAGTGATCGAGTGAAAACAGGAAGCAACTCCAAATGTTCAAGCCTCCCTCAGTAGCCCCATTCTTTTTCCACACTTTATGAAAATGAGATGGGACGGTGGAGGGTGGGGAGGTTCGTAATGCTCGGGCTATTTCCTGACGTCCTTTCCAGTGCCCCAGAGGCCTGGACCGAGTGGAGTTATCTCCTCCCTGGCCGGGAGGGGGCTAGTGTGGAGCCAAAAACACCAAGATATGGAGAAGAAGCATGAAGAGCTATACAAACAGGCTGGTGGCTTCAGGCCAACAGGAACTGAGCCAGCAGTTCTCCCAGCTCCAGTCCCAACCCAGATGCTGGCTGGTCCCCCAGCTATTGGCCACAGAGGTGATGGGGTTCAACACTGGGATGTGAGTCCTGTTTCCTGAGTGAGACCGATGGGGGGACTGGTGTGTGAAGCTGAGAAGCAGGAGATGCGCTCTCTCTCCCTCTCTCTCTCTCTTTCTCCCTCTCTCTCCCACTTTGTGCTTGGGTCTCTCCTGCTCCACCACACAGGGGTCTCTGAATCCACCATCACACGGCACCTCAGTGTCTGTCGCTCCGTCCATCTTCGTCTCGCTCTCCGTCCCTGCCACTGCCCCTCTCCCCGCTTGCCTGTCTCCCTAGTGTTCCTCTCGGGGAATCAGAATCTTTCTCTCCCAAACAAGCGAGCTGACAGGAGAGCTGAAAAACATCCAACCCTAGGAAAACTTGCTAAGAAACACAAATTAAAGTGAGACACTATGTTCTGTCTATCACAATGACAAAAATGGAAAGATCAACTCTCCTTCATTAACAAGGGTGGAACAAACAGAGCCGCTTAAAAACTGTTATGTTTTCTGCATCCCCAATGGCCTAAGAAAGGTGCTGTTTATGCTCTATAAGGAGGACATAGTACCCACCTGAAGCCCCTGGTAGACCTGGCTAGGGGCCAGGTCTAGGTGTATACCATGAGTTCAACATTTCCCAGGTTCACAGAAACAGAACACCAACCCGTGAGAGACTCTTCACAAAAGCAAACAAAAATGATCTATAGAGCAATTAGATTTGGAAAATACTGTTGGCATGGCCCCTTTTTCCCGTCCCCCAAAGTCAATTAATATGCAAAAGGCACTGACAAGTCCTGCAGGAAAGAACCTCACGAAGTGGTGTTAAAGCCAATGTTGCAAAAACAATTTGGCTGCGGTGCCTTTGTTCTCATTATCCTGGTGCACCTTGGGTGGGAGAGCTGTCCTTGAGTCATAGGATCACAGAATGACAGCTCCCTATGTAGATCCTTTCAACTATCTTCTTTTATGTTAATGAAAAAGGGGGTTTTCTCCATTCCAGACACTGAGTTAAATATGTATTTATTCATCTGATTTGCATGAGATAAATATAAGGATGATCTCCACTCTATATATGAAAAAAAGTGAAGTCTCAGAATGGCTGTCACTTGCTACGGTGCAATTTTTTACCTCCCCATATCCTTTCTCCAGTGAACAGTATCACTGCTTTCCCTTTGGGAAAGTCCTACTCTCAATCATGCGAAGTGGGTGGGGCCTGCCTGGCTTAGGTTAGTTGCCTCTCCCATCCTCTCAGCTAGTACCGGGTTCTAGGAGGGGCATGTAATCCACTCAGAGACAATGTACCAGACATACTCAAAGGACCGATTCCTGTTGACTGCCGTCGACAAAGGTGAGGGAGTGGATCTGGGATCCATAGCACAGGATCGCCATTGTGATGCACCCCAGTTGGGTGGTATGGATGATGCTGAAATGGCAGAAGCCCGGAGAGACACAGAAATGGAGCCTGAGGTCAAGTGACCTCATTCGGATATCTGGATCCATCCATTCCTGAAGCTGGTACAAATTAACAGTCAATCTATTCTAATACCCCTCCCCAACTTCAGTTTGATTTTGTTTTGCTTAAGGCTCTTAGAGGCTGGTTTTTGCATTAGGACTCAAACCCAAGTCTGCCAGATCCCTGTGTGCATCCTCTTAAACGTCATGTAAGGTGCCCAGTCTCGGACAATGGAGTCAGATACTGTTAGACATTATCTGACCTCACAAATGAAGACACTGAGGTCCAGGAAAGCTGAGGGAATCCCCTGAGACCATGCAGTAAGTCCATCAAGGAGCCTGCATTGCTGTCTACATACCCTGATTTTTCTGCAAAGCCCCCTGTCACAATTACCTCGCCTTGCTCCCTGGCACAGCTCTGAACCCCAGGAGATGTCAGCATCATTTCTGATTTTTAGCAGATGATGACTAAGGCCCACCCCGGTGCCCTTGGCTGTGAACGAAGTCCCTAGCCATTTGTTGCCAACAACAGTCCAAGTGCTGACACTCGAAAATGACTTAGCTCCCTTTCCATTTCATTTAGTGTGGATTCTAATGACATCACCCTCACTGGCCCTGTGGTGGATTTTGTCCAGAGGGAGAGAAAGCCAGCGAGCTGCCGCTAACCTACTGAGACAAGAGCATGTACCCCGCAACCCACCACTTGAGGTTTCCAAGTCTCAGTACCACCTCTGACAAAATGAAGTCACACCCGACTTCATAGGGTGTTGTCAGGATTGAATGAAATCTCCTATGAGAGAGCCAGGTTCTTGGTGAGAATGCCATTGTGTAGACGCCAAGTGGCAGCTTCTTCCTCATGACCCATGGAGCCCAGATTGGTGGGATAGGAAGAGTTTGGGGCTGAGATTCAGAAGATATGTTTGGGCTACAGGAATGTCACTAAGTCCTCTAAGCCCTAGAAGAGTTCCCTCCATGCTGAGCCTCAGTTTCCCCTAGCACGGAGTGAGAACAAGAGTGTCTCTGGCTTTCCAACCCAAACAGCAGGAGAAGCAGCTGAAGAAACAGCATTCAGCTGATCGCCATGAGCGCCTGGACTGCCGCGGCCAGGTCTGTGTCAGAGCCCCCCCACCCATTAGCTCACCATCCCGGACAAGTGGATTCTGTCCCCCCGATTTGCAGAGGCGAAAAGGGAAACCCGGAAAGACTCGTATTAGCAATCCAGCCCCAACATTCCTGGACATGATCCTAAGCAAGTGAACTGGACTCTATTCCATGTTTGAAGAGGCTCTTTGGGATGTTTTCTGTTCCCTTGGAATGCGAGTCCCCAAATTACTTGGGGTGAGGAAACCCTATGTCGAGAGATCTTGATTGCCATTCCCAAAACCATTCAGCCACAATTAACGTATGCAGAGTGGGAGCCCAGGGAGCTCCCCAAGAAAGGATTCTTTCCACCAGACCACATTTCTTTTGGATTGAAAAAGCCCTGCTCAGTTCTCTGCAAACAGCAAGGCCACTGGGGCTGTTCTCAGAGGCAAGAAAAACTTTGCTCCATTATTTTTGAAGTCAGGAGGTGGGAAGAACTTGACTCTGAAATCCAGCCTTTTTCAAACTTTGGTAATTACCACTGGTGACTGCCCCAACTGGCCCTTGGTTGTTTCTCAGGGGAGAAGTGAAAAAATGGGAGTGTGACGTCTAAGAACAACTCTGGCATCTCCCAGTTACAGCTGCGTGCCCTTGAGCAAGTCACTCCACCGCTCTGAGCCTCGATGTTTTGATGTGTTCCATGGAGATAGCAACCCCATGACTGAAATGACTGGGCAGCTATTGAAGAGTGAGGGTGATCCGGATGAACCGACAGGGAGTGAGTCTCCCGTAGCTAAGCAGGAGGATGATATTGAGGGCATTGAGGCGTGGCTCTTTGTAGAAAGAATAGCAGCTTTACCTTCTTCTCCTTTCCCCTCCCACAATTCCCAGCCTCCCTCACTCATGCCCTTCGCCATGTGACTTGCAGCACCTGTTCCCTCTGGATTCTGTGCCGGATCCTGCAGCTTGCTAGCCAATGAGATGCTGGCAGCAAGTACAAGCTTTAAGTGTGCTTGTGTACTTCTTTGTGCTCTCCCACTCCTCCATGATTGCCCCAGGACAGACCCAGTGGGGCTGAAGACAGTCAAGCACGGCCACACTACAACCTCTAGGACAGCCGAGCAATGCTGTTGTGAGGATTCAGTGGGAACACAGGCTCTGTCCACAGTGAGGAGGTAACAACTAAGCAATTCAGAGCTGGGAGGATGCCTGTCATCAGTGTCAGGGGACTGAGGCACAGAGAGGGAAAGCAACTTGTCCAGAGTCACACAGTATTCAACAATCTGAGAGGGGGTGAGGGCATGCAGGCCAGGAGGCAGGGTGCCCATGGGTCTCATCGCCCCAGCACCCAGCACACGCCGCCGCTCATGTTTGTGGAATGAACAAGCAAGTGTCTGCTCTTCCTCCCTCCCTCTGCCACACTCCTCTCCATGCCCACTGACACTGGCCTCCAACCTGAGCAAAGGAGGGGTTGGGGCAGGTTCTACCAATCCAGCTGTGGGGAGCGGGAAGTCTAGAAGCACGCTTCTGTGTGGTGTTTCAACCAGCAGGCCTCAGCTCCTGGGGACCGAGCACAGGGCTGTAAGCTGCCCCAGGACGCCAGGAACCCTGAATGCTGGTGCCACTGCTGGAGTCACTGGGAACTTGGGTGATCTGGGCCCACGCTCTGGTTTAGCCACAAGCTATTGGGGCTCAGTGGTGGCATCTGAGCCTCTGTTTGCTCACCTGTGAAATGGGATGATATAACCTAGCAGAGTAGACACACCGCACAGTAAATATTAGCTCTTATCCTTCCAGCACTGGGGTCTTGCCTGCCTCCTTTCATTCTGTTAGTGGATGGAGACAAAAGACAGCCTCAAAGCTTCCCCCCAAAGAAGGCATCTGAGAAGAGTCATCCAGGGTGCCCCTCTCACTGAAGGTGTCTCGAGGCGGGGAGAACCTTTCCTACACTCTACACTCTACACCCTGGTAGACTGCTGTGTACATATTTTAACCCCAAATATTCACTGTACAGGATGAATCTGCCCAGGTGTTGTTTTAAGAGACGGGAGTAGTGGCTTGACCCCAACAGAAGACAGACAGGAGAAGGGGGCAAAGACAGCCGGCAGCAGGCTAATCCCAAGACCTACCCCAAAGTGGAGAAGGTTGGGTGGGGGGGTTAAACCAGCCACTGATGCCCAAGAGGTCAGAGTTTGAATTCTAGACTTAATGAGTGACCACAGGCAAGTCCCTGCCTCTCTGTGAGCCTCAGTTTCTCCACCAGGTGGGGGTTATGGCACCAGCTGGAGGGAACATGGAGAAGACCAGGAGAGAAAATGAATGAAAGGGACCTCCTAGCAGCGTGCCTTGTGTGCAGGCGCCTGCTCTCCCAGTGCAGACAGTTGAGTAGGTATGAACACTGAGCAGGCCTCACAGCCTGAGTCGGACCAGGACGATAACAGAGAGGTGCCCGGGCACAGAAGGCACTTTGTCCCAGTCCTGCACCCCAACACTCCCTGGAGTATCCAGTAGGGAAGATGAGCCTGGGTCTCTCCAGCCACCCACCACCTCCCGCTCCCCAGTCGCTCCTGCATTAGCAGCCTGGAGTGGCCTGCCAGGCAGCAAAGGGTTAACTAGAGCTGCTTCCAAAGCAAACAGGGCCCAGAGCTACAGCCAGCCCAGAACTCAAAACACATGGAGAAAGGCCTGCCTTCCTCCCCTTCCCCCCTCCCCTTCCCCTCCCCCACCTCAGCAGCCTTTGTGAGGCGCCCCCCTTCTGTCCCTTTCACCCTGCCCCTGGCCATCAAGTCCTTGGGATTCTGTCTCCTCCAGTCTCCCCTTGTCATGCTCAATCTGTTCCTGCTAAGTGTGGTGGCACTAGGGCCATCAGCTGACCTTCTCTCCCTGCCCAGGCCCAGCCCCCACCTGCCCAGGTAGCCCTGCCTTGTGAACTCTCCATCACTGTGGTGCAGGAGCACCTGTCTCTGGTGACATCTTTGCAGCTTCTCTGGACTCTGGGGGTGGAGTTGCCCTTGCAGTGCACACATGAAACCAGCGACCCCTATCCCACCCGCAGGGAACCTGCAGCGAAGGCTGGGCTGACAGCAGCAAGCCCTGGGTTTGCACCCCTCCTGTAAATGGAATTGCACCAGGTTAGCCTTCCTGGGGGTCACTGTGCTTACACAGATACTGGACGCTAGAAGACTCTTCCTAAATTTCAGGGACGCTCCGCCTGGGGTCTCAACATGGAGGCATTTCCACCTTCAACCTCTCTTGCTCAGATGACATTTTTAAAGAGGGAATGATGGTTAATGAAAGGAATGATGGTTCTTGGACTTCCCATCCTTCTAAAACAAGAGCAGGCTGGAAAGGGTTCTTGAGCTTTTGGTATTAGCAGGGGCAACATTTTGTTGATCCACATTTGTGCCCCAGCAGCTGAGCCCTTCTATAAATCATTGCAAGTAATCCACATGACAACTCTGCAAGGTGGGTGTATTCTCCCCATTTCACAGATGATGAAACTGAGGTTCAACGAAGCTTAAACGTGTGCCCAAATGTGTTTCTCTTTTAAAAAGAACAAGAGAACTGAAAAGTCAGCTTTCTCTCCGCTACCCTCACCATTTCTTTGTTGCCAAAACCAAGCAAAATCCTTTGCCAGGGTCAGAGAAGCTTCAGTCTGCCCCAGGGGACAGGGAAGTGCTGACCTGTGGGGGCCTAGGTCATCCCTTCCTTCTGATAAAAGTGTTTGCAAAACTATCTGTCCTTGGGACGCTTTATGTTAACTGCACAGGTGACACTTTACCTTCACCTGTGCAGTGTGGTGCTAGGTAGACCTGCCCTGACCTGCCCATGTCACAGATGAGAAAGTTGAGACCGACATCAGGGAAGTGATTAGCTTGAGGTCATCTGACACAGAGCTGGATCCAGAAGGAACTGTAATTCCCAGACTCCCAGCCAGCACCCCATGGTTTGCAGAGGCTGTCAATATCCACACCCGTGAATCTGAGCCAACCTCAGAATCCCTGGGGAAGGGGGACTTGAAGGGTGCCTGTCCCAACTGTGCAGGCGCACCTGAGCATTTCTGATTCTGAAGGTCCGAGTGGACCCGAGAATCTGCATCTCTAACAAGGTCCCAGGTGATGCTGACGCTGCTGGCTCAGGGACCGCAGGATGAGAGTCAGTGAGTGCAACGGTGGCCTGCTGGGCATTCTGAGAAGCTCAAAAGGGGATATTTAGGGGATATTTAGGGATGGTGGCACCCCTAAGGTCATTCTACATAGTCGATTGCAAAGGTGTCCTCCTTGACACTGAGCTCCTGAGAGGGAGCGTACCAGGCTAAAGGAACATTGCCAGGCTAGGTATGTCTAGGCCCTGAGCAGAATCAGCTGCATTATTTGCAGAGCCCCATGCAAAATGACAAAGCAACACTCCTTGCTTAAAAATCTATTTGTGCCTCACACATCTGACAAGGGGCTTATTTCCAAAATATATACAGTCCAACAACAAAACAAACAAACAAAAAATAGACAACGCATTGGAAAAATGGGCAACAGGCTTAAATATACACTTTTCTAAAGAAGACATGCAGATGGCCTAAAGGCTCGCCACAATGAGGTATCATCTCACCCCAGTGAGAATGGCCCATATCAAAAAAAATGGAAACAACAAATGTTGGTGAGGACATGGAGAAAAAGGAACCCCCATTGCTGTTGGTGTGAATACAATCTGGTGCAGCCTCTATGGAAAATAGTAAGGAGATTTCTTTGAAAAATCAAAATGGGAATCCCATTGATCCAGCAATACCTCTGCTAGGTATTTACCCAAAGAACATGAAGATACAACTGTGAAAAGTCTTGAGTACTTCTATGTTCAGAGCAGCATTACCCACAGCTTCCAAGTCATGGAACCAACCTGAGAGCCAATGACAGATGACAAGATAAAGAAGAGCAGTGGGTACTCAGTGGAGTATTACTCAGCTATTAAAAAGATGAAATGGCTGTATCTCGAGGTGATTATGCTAAGTGAAATAAGTCAGATAATGAAAGACAGATGGCTTCTCTTATCTGTGGAACATAAACAACCAAAAAACACATAGTGGCAAAGCACAGCAAAAGCAATTCCTGGACTTTGGGAAAAATGCACTGGTTACCAAAGGGAAAAGTGGGAGGGAAAAGAGGATAGGCATGAGAGGTTTGGTGGAGAGTTAGTGAAGTGTGTGTGCACATATGGAGGAGCAAATGTTACTCCCAAAGTTATACTGATACATAAACAGCTGACAATTGAAAGAAAAGATAAAATATATCCAGAATTTCAAGACAGGGCCTCCCTGGTGGCCTAGGGGTTAAGTCTCAGTGCTATCACCTCTATAGACTGGGCTGGATCCCCAGCCAGGGAGCTTCCCACAGGGCACAGCAGGCCTCTCCTGTCTCACCCGCTGTTTCCCTCAGCAGTGTATTTCAGTAGATTCGCCTGTTCTGCTCCCCACTCTGTCTCTGGTGAATCCTCTGACCCCCCCATACCTCTGGCCTACACCCCAGTTATCCTACACACCAAAAAAAAAAAAAAAAAAGGAAAAAAGACTCTCAAGACAGTAATAGCAAAGCTTTAAGCAAAGTGTAGGGCCCTTCTGAGCAAGGAGTCCTGGGCAATTACAGAGTCCTATGCTAAGACACCTACTCTATGCCCCAGGTCTCCTGGCTACACCCTATATTGAGTTCCCATTGACTGTCTGAAGACATAATGGGGGTCACACAGATGACCCCAGCTCCCCAGCCACCTCTGCCTTCCCGGGAAGCAGTCTGCTCAGTCCATCCTCCAGGTGAAAATCCCCCAAGAGGCGGTGCCTGGACTGGATTTTAGTTTGTTTGCTTTAGAAGGAACAACACCGCAGGAAGCCGACCTGGGAGGAAATCCAACCCCTGAAGAATTTGGCCTGCCCTGGCCTGGCTCCCATAGGCCACCACCAGTCCCCCCTCCTCTTCCCCACTCCTCCCCATCTGCATCCTATTCCTGAGCATTTTAGAAAGCTTTGGGAGCGAGGAGGAAGGACCAGCTGGGCAAAAGGGGGAGAAAATTATTTTCAAAGTCACGGACCAGGGAGATGTAGCCCTGAGGAGTCGTTAAAGAATTGAGTGATTTTTATAGAAAGAATTGAGGGTTGAGTGATGCTTAAGCCGAAGTCCCTGGCCCTGCAGAGCCCAGACAGCACTGCTGCAAAGCAAGTCTCCTGGGGAAGGAGAAAGGGAGGGTAGGAAGAAGGGAGGGTGAGAGGGAAGGCCTTCCAGGAGCAGAGACTTTCCTCCCCTCCCCCGCCTTCCTGGCCCCCATCTGATCCTCACCTACCACCAGGTCTCCTCCCCACACAGGAGACACCATTACAGCTCAGACTCAGGTAACAGGGAGAAAGGTCCAGGCCCCAGTGGTAGGCCTCTGTGTGAAACCACTACATTGAGGGAGATTTCCAGGGTCGGGAACAATTTTTCCAGTGACTATAAAGAGAGGGGAGGAGAGCCAGTTGCAGGACAAGGTGCCTAGGAGGGTCTCGTTTGTGTCATCAGGAGATATGTGAATATATTTGATCTGTGTGTTTATGGCAATGGCAGCTTGACCTTGGTTATCTAGAAAGGAGTGGAGGAAAGGGTGATCTTTGTTTCTAAACACATCAGAACAGATGTATTTTTCTGATCATAAGTAGTTTGGGATGTTTGGGCTAAGATTTTTTTAAATATTGTCCATTAACTGATGAGTGATTAAACAGAATATGGTATATCCGTCCAATAGAATATTATTCAGCCCTGAAAAAGAATGAAATACTGATGCATGCTACAATATGGATGAACTTCCAAAATAGTACTCTGAGTGAAATAGGCCACTTCTTTTATACTTCTATTGGTATGAAATCATCAGATATGCACATCCACAGAAACTGAAAGCAGACAGTTTGCAGGGAACAGGGAAGGGAGGAATGTGGAGTTTCATTTCCAGACAGTTTAATGGGTTTGGAGCTTACTTTTAGGCTTATAAAAGTGTTTTGGAAGTAGATAGAGGTAATGGTTGCACAATATTGTGAATGTACCAAAAACCAGTGTGCTGTTTACTTTAAAATGGTTAATTGTATATTATGTGTATTTCCCCTCAATTAAAAAAAACATTTGAACATAAAAGTGGATGCCGAGCATACCTTATGGGAAGCATGCTTGGCAATATCTGCTAAAGCTGGATGTGCACCTGCCAGGAGAGCCAGCAACGCTGCCCAGCAGTAAGTTGTGTGGCACCAGAGACCTGCAGCCACAGCAGGCAGGTTATAATAGCCCCAAACTGGGAACTACTCAGATGCCCATCAGTTGGACAATGATGAAAGCATAGATTATGGAAGAGTTGAAGAATGGAAAACTACCCAGCAATGAAATAGGACAAATGGCAAACACCCACAAAGACATGGATGAATGCACAGATGCACTGTGAGCAAAAGAACCCAAACATGGGCCTCCCTATTGGCGCAGCGGTTAAGTGCTGCACTGTGGAGCTGTGGGCAGTGGTGACGTGAGTTCGACGTCCTGCTGGGGAGATTCCCACATGGTGGGGCAGATCTCTCCTGCCTCTCCTGCTGCTCCCTCAGCAGTGTATTTCCATCCATCTGCCTGTTCTGCTCCCCACTCTGTCTCTGGTGAACCTTCTCACCACCCCACGCCTCTGGCCTGTACCCCAGCTTGTATGCATAAATAAATAAATATTAAAAAGAAAAGAACCCAGACAAAAAGGAACACGCACTCCTTGACTCCATGCAGGTGACGTTTAAAAACAGGGAATATTAGAAGTGAGAATAGAGGTTACACTTAGTGGGGCAGGGTGTGGGCTAGCAAGGGAGGATGCCTCTTGTGGATGGAGGGCTTTTGAGTGTTCCTTGTGAGTCGGGTGAGGTGCATTGAATCCTTATAAGTTTTCATATCCATTTCACAGATAAGGAAGCTGGGGCTCAGAAGGTGAAGTTTTGTGTTCAAAGTTAAGCAAGGAGTTGAATGGCAATTTGCGTTTGGATGCAGATCTGCTTGGTTCCAGACCTATGACAGCCTGGAGGTGAGACTTGGACCCGGGTCTTTCTGAAATTAAAGCCCTATGCTCTGAACTCTTGTCCCCTAAATTAGGTGTATAAAGTGTTCGACACTCAGCAGGAGTTCAATCAATCCTGGTTATTATTATCAGTAATAATAGCGGTCAGCCTAGTCTAGCTAGAGGTGTATGGTAAGGAAGAGCATCGCGTCACTAGGAACCAGACTCGTGATCAGACAGGAGCTTCAACCACCTCAGTGGGATGAGTCAGAGGCCCAGCTTGGGAGCCTGCAGACCACAATGGGTTACCACAATTAAGCCAGGACCCCCACGGTCTGTCCTCCCAGAACCCCAGGCTCTGGCACTTCTGAGGTCTTCTTGAGCAGCTGGACCAACCTGCATGGTCAACTGCAGGCCTAGGTCAGAAGGAACTGGAGTAACTGGAGGACCAGGATTAGCCCAGTGTGCTCTGAACTACTCCACTGCAAAATGTGCATTGAAAACGCTTCCAGATCAATCAGAGGCCAGAGGTCAGGCTCCAAGGACAACATGTATTCCCTGCACGCCCACCTGTCCCTAGCAATTTCACAAATGAAAATGGAGAATGCTGTAATTGTCCCAGAATGTCTCCTGGGACAGACAGGAACAGGCTGTGCAGTATCCTCTTTCAAGGCCAGTTTCTGACAATAGTGAAGGCAGCCTCAGGCTTAGCGAGATGGAAATGGTCTCAATTCCATCTACTCCAATGGGCCCATTCTGCAGATGGGGAAACTGAGACCCAGAGAGTGAATCAGCTTGCCCAAAGTCAAAGGGCGAGAGTTGGAGGTCAAGTCAGGATTCACACCCATGTTCCTTGACTCCCAGGCTAGGTTCGCACTCTACACCCCCTCTCCTATCAAAGTTCTTGTTGTTCTGCCTAAAGGTCTTTGATTTATTCACTCAATTCACAAATATTTATAGAAACCTACTACACACCTGACTTCATGATAGAGACAAGGAAGACAGCAACCTGTTTGTCCAAGCACGGCCCTATCCTCAGGCAGCATATGGTCTGTGCTGACAGAGCTTCCAGCTGGCTGCCCATGTGCCCATTCTCAGCCCTGGCAGTTCAGTGCCTTGGGAACCTCAGAGACATTTACCGGGCCTTTCCTGCATATCAGGGACTGTCTCAAGACAGGGGAATACAAAGATGAAGAGGGCACAGCCCAGCACCCGAGAAAATCCAGTAAGTTAGAAACTGTGGTACCTGAAAAGTTACAAATTGGAGAGAATGAGTGGTGGACATGAAAACAGAGACAGCGCCCCAGAGCCTGGGAAGGTTAACAAGGGCCTTTTGGAAAATGAGACCTTTGGTATGGTCTTTTTATAGGGAAGTGGTGTGTAGGGGAAGCCATTTCTAAGTGGGAGAATCGGTTATGAGCAAAAGGTTCAGAGATGGGGCTGCAAACACCAACAAATGGCACCAGTGGTTGGAGCAATACATAGAAGCCGGGATAGTAGCTGAGGGTTGTATCGCAGGAGTTGAAAGCCAGATGAGGTTATTTTTCAGTCTGTGGTGCAGAATGATGCAGTATGCAAAGTGAGAATGGTTGTATTTGGATTCTTCACCCTTACTCCAGACCTATTAAAGTCAAAATACAGGCCTCCCTGGTGGTGTAACAGGTTTAAGTCTCAGCACTATGAAGCTATCCTCAGCCACTGCAGCACGATTTTGATCCCCAGTCAGAGAGCTTCCCACATGGAGCAGCAGACCTCTCCTGTGTCGCCCGCTGCTCCCCTCAGCTGTGTACTTCAGTAGATCCACCTGTTCTGCTCCCCACTCTGTCTCTGGTGAATCCTCTCACCCCCCACCCCCCACACACACACCTCTAGCCTACCCCTCTGTTCTTGTATGCATAAATAAATAAATCTTTAAAAAAATAAAATAAAGTCAGAGGAGACCAGTTCCTCAAAACATAAAACATGACATTACCATATGATGCAGAGAAACCAGTACTAAGGATATATCCCAAGAAACTAAAGCAGGAACTCAACCATATATTTGTATTTGCATTGTTCACCATAGCCCAAAAGTGGAGACAACCCAAATGCCCATCAACAGGTGAATGCATAAACAAAGGTTGTCCATCCACACAGTAGAACATTATTTAGCCCTAAAAAAGAATAAAGGGCCAGTGCATGCTACAACATAGATAAATCTTGAAAACATGCTCAGTGAAAGAAGTCAAACAAAAATGCTACTGATTGTGATTCCATTTAATAGGAAATACCCAAAATAAGCAAATCTATAGAGACAGAGAGTAGGTTAGTGATTCACATAGCTAGGGCGTTGGGTGGTAGCTAAAGAGAGCAGGGTCTCTTTGGGGGATAATTAAAATGTTCTAAAATTGACTACGTGATGAGCATATACTAAGGGCTATTGAATGGTATACTTTAAATGGGTGGATCGTGTGGTGTGTGTGAATTATGTCTCAATGCTACAAGAAATGCCCAGGACTTGGATCCTGCATGTCTTAACAAGCACCCCAGGTGATTCTGTTGCTCATTAAAACTAGAAAACTGAGTACAGATAATGGGGCACCATTGAGGCTATGGGGCTAGGGAAATGGCGCAATGTAAAAAGTGTTTCCAGAGATGAACCTGGAAGCAGGAAGAAGACTGAAGCGGCCCCTCAAAGCAATCAGCACAAAGAAACCCAAGTTACACACACACAAAGCTTCTTTCTGGCCAACTCTTGGGGAGATGGTAGAGTCTATTGAAACACTCTACACATTTTTCCACTGCTGTGTGGTTGGCCCTGATTGTCTAAGTCCCATTTGGGGAACTACTTTTGTCCCCCTATTAGAGTTGCCACATCCCACATTTTTTCTACAAGTATCAGTGAAGCCCCTCCTTGCTACCACTGCCATAGGGGCTGGAATGCCCACAGCCACCCTTACTGGGTAGGTTATGCCATGTCAGCCCCACCCAAAGATCTCATTTCATTTATCTTCTCCTGATTCAAACCAACATTCTTAGGTTCCCCCCAAATCTGACTCCACCAGCTCTCTAGCTACACCACTCCACATTCCATTCTAGCTGACCCCCCACTCCCTACCCCGGATTCTCATGTCCTCCCCACTCTCTACCAGGGGCTGGGTCTCAGGGGCCTCTTCTGAATTTACAGGGCAGGACTAGATTGGAGTGACCGGGGTACCCCACTTCTAGAGCCTGTCCTGCTCCCGCATGAGAGTGGCCTCTCCCTGAATCTCCCAACTGGCCTGTCTGTGAAAAAGTGTTGGCGATCCCCACCTTGGTGGGAAATGAAGGCCCCCAAGGGGTCCATTTGCATCATGTCCCAGGAACCACCTTCCAGAACTGTTCTGGACTGTGTCTGCGGGAGGAGTCTCGTCATAGTCCCACAAATGGCACAGAAGCTTATAGCTTGCAAATTACTCCTTCCTTCACCTCTGTTGGCCTCAGTTTCCTCTTCTATAAAATGGGGGCAAAAATAGCATGTACCCATAGGGCTCCTGTTAGGCCTAACCAGGGAAGGTTAATCTCTCAAAACTTTATAAACAATGTGCCATTGGCACCATTCGAAGTCTAAACAAAATAGACAAATGGCTCCCTGTCCTCCTGGACCCAACTCTTCAGCGGGGGGTGGGAGGGTGGCAAACCGCACGAACGATAAATAAGGAAGTATTACAGCTTGGCAGGGAGGGGGTGAGGAGGAGGTTCTGAGGGCTGGGATGATCCATTTCTTCATCAAGGGACTGGTTACTGGAACGTATTTGCTCTGCCAAAGTGCACCAAGCTATGCTTAAGGTACAGATGCTTTTCTAAATGTGTTACAATTTTTTTTTAATATATTAGACATTAGGAAGTGATAGGTGCCATTTAAAAAAACTAGGGTTGGGCCTCCCTGGTGGCACAGCAGTTGGGTGCTGCGCTGTGGAGCTGTGGGCAGCGGCGACGCGAGTTCGACACCCGGCCAGGGAGAATCCCACAGGGCACGGCAGACCTCTCCTGCCTCGCCCGCTGCTCCCCTCAGCAGTGTATTTCTGATCTGCCTGTTCTGCTCCCCACTCTGTCTCTGGTGAACCCTCTCGCCGCCCCACGCCTCTGGCCTGTACCCCAGCTTGTATGTATAAATAAAAATAAATAAAATAAAATAAATTTAAAAATAAAATAAAAAATAAAAAAACTAGGGTGTGGAGGAAGGTCTCAATGCCAAGGTGACATCTGAGCAAAGATGCGAGCGGGTGGGGGCATCGGCCTTCTGGAGACTTGGGGAAGGCACCAGGCTAAAGGGAGGGCCGACGCAGAGGCCAGGAAGCAGAAGGCAGGGCGCGGGAGCTAGTCCTGCATTGACAGTGTGCTTTCCTCACTTTCCCCTTGGCTTGGCACACCAACAGCATAAAGGCACACAGAGATGTCCCCGTTTTATAAAGAGGAAACTGAGGCTTAAAGAGGGGAGGACCTTGTATGTCAAGCAGCAACTTACTGGCTAAATCCACACCACAGTCTGCCCAATGCCCCACTCTCCACCTGCGGGCCTGGGAATGGGTCTTCTCATTCTGTCCCTGCCAGCTGGCGAGGTAGGCAGCACCCCTTGAATCTCAGGTGTTCCTTCAAGCACCTCCAGGGAGAATGTTCTGGACCCCCCAACTCCACACTCCACCTCCCTGCCCCAGCCCCAGCTCCGCAAAGCACACACAGGATCAGCCCATGATCTCACTGAGGCTCTTGCCAAAGCAGCTGAAATCGTTCAGGTCTTGGCGCACTGGTTGGGGAGGTGGGGGGCAGGGGCTGGGGGGCTGGGGAAGGGGATGGGAGAAACAAAGCCTTCCTCCTTAGAGACAGTTTGTTCTCCCAAAGGCTGTTGAAAATCTGAGGCTTTTATGTTCCAGGCTCGGAAAGGAAAGACAAGGAGACAGTTAAGCTGCAGAAATTTGCTCACTCGCTGCCGTGGCCCCAGAAGACAGACTGGAGGACACCACCTATTACAGCCTCTGCACCGTATTCTGGAGGCCCTGTGGGCAGGCAGGGCCCCAGCTGGGCATCAGGGGGGGACCCCAGTAGTGTTACCTTCACAGCTCCACCGCTGACTTTGCGCAAAGGAGTTTACCAAATACCTAGAGATGAGTTTCCTCATCTATAAAATGGACAGGATGACTGGGAGAATTAATGAGATCCCTCAAGCACTGCGCTCAGGGCCAGGGACAAACACGCCTCAGTAGGTGCCAGTGATGGTAATTCATTATAAATGTGAGTTTAGCATCATCATTGCATCAATGATGCTGTGAGGTTGAGATAACCACCTCCTCCCTTTTTCAATCAGGAAGTGAAGTACCAGAGTGTTAAATGACTAATCCAAGGTCTCACTGCCATAGAACCGCTACATGGCTTGCAGGCCTGGGTTTGAAATGGTCCCGTGTTTAAAATGATCAAGATTTGCAAGATGGCAATAGAAGAGCATTAAACCAAGAGTGGGACCCTCCCGAGCCCAGGACTTCACACTGTTAATAGGCATCATGTTCACAAAGACAGGCATACGCAGCCAGCGTGAGCAAAGCCAGAATTCACATCCAGGCCTCTCTGAGCCCTAGGCCAGTGCCCCTTCTATTTCTAAACACTGCCATGCCTTAGAACTTGACCCTGCCAGCCCAGCAGTGATTGGGCTGGAATCCAGCTGCTCACCTCAAGCATCTTCTGTTACCTCAAAGAGAAAACACATGTGCACACAGTGGGGGAAGGGGATAGCCAGTGACTGGTGAAATTTAGAAACAGCCTGCATAGAAGTTGCCAGGCGGCATACCCACCTTCCTAGCCCCAGGGGAACTCCCCCAAGGTGCCAATCAAAAGTTGCCTTCTTCCACACGTCTTTAAAGATTGCGTGTTTGCACTCCCTAAAAGTCTTTCAACTCATTAAAAGATAGTTGCAAAGCATTTACTGTACACAAGTCTCTGTCCTAGACCCTGTGAGAGTTTCATAGATACAGAAGGTAAAGTCTACCCTCAAGGGAAGTTGCTGTTAATAGGAGAGAATAAAAATGTTAGCCATAGACAGCATGTAGAAAAAAGACTGGAAGGAAGTTCTCTACATACAGAGTGCTTGCCCTTGGATAGTAGAACTGAGGAGAGTTTTCTCTTTGAGGCAAAAATGAATCTTGCTTAGAGCTGCTGATCTGGCACAAGGAATTCTGGGCTGGTTGGTTTAAATTTTAAGAATGTTTAGGCTTAGATTTTTATTTTAGACCAAGCTGTTGTATTTTTTTCAAGGTTTCTATAATGATCCTATAGTGGTTGTGTAATTATGGGAAAAAGAACTTTATTTAAATGATATTTTAAGGCATGAGCTGTGACTAAATAATAGGGAAGGGTATGCCTGACTACCAAACTTGTGTGTCACCTTGCTGCTCTGTGCCTCAGTTTACCCAACTGAACACAGGGGGACTAGATGAGATATCCTTTCAGGCCTTTCACTTCTTTCACTTTCAGAACATTTTATGAGCTACAGAGCAGGGAAAACTGGGATAGATTTTTGGTCCTAAGCTGAGCCAACTCATTCAGGTGTTAGATACATGCTGTATGCCTACAGTGCGCCCATCGTGGGCACACTGCTAATAACAGACTCATGTGTGGCCTCCCTGGTGGTGCAGGGGTTAAGTCTCAGCACTATGAAGCTATCGGCAGCCACTGCAGCACAACTTCGATCCCCGGCCAGGGAGATTCCCACATGGAGCAGCAGACCTCTCCTGTCTCGCCCGCTGCTCCCCTCAGCAGTGTATTTCAGTAGATCCTCCTGCTCTGCTCCCCACTCTGTCTTTGGTGAAACATCTCCTTCCCCCCCACCCCTAACCTCTGTCCTACACCCCAGCTCTTGTATGTATAAATAAATAAATCTTTAAAAAAAAACCAGACCCATGTGACACCTGTAACTTGGTGGGGAAACAGCAAAGTATCTCAAATGACCACTTAAATAAGTCCAAGTTTGCCATGCACTACAAAGGGCTCGTGCAGGGAGTTCTGGAATATAAAGCACAAGAATTAATGTGGAGGTCAGATGAGGCTTCCTGGTAGAAGCAGTTGTTAAGGATCAATAAGAACCAGTGGGTGAAGGGAGCAGGAAAGGGTTCCAGAGGACCCTAAAACAGGGGCTACTGCAATAGTGGGAGTAACATGCAGGGTTCTGGAGCAGAGAGGACCAGGACAACGGAGTTAGGGGTGTGGTGACAGACTAGAGAGGCTGGTCCATGTAGGGCCTTGCAAACTACCAACAGGTGTCGGCACTTGCCTTAAGGGCACTGGGGAGCCACGGATGATTCTTATCCAAGGAGGAGCACGGCCAGTTCTTCAGAGCCCTCTTCCCCTAGTGGCAGCAGCTCCTGGAGGGTCTTTGTTGCTGCAATTAACTGGAGGAGGGCTTCATTCATACATGAGTTCCAGCCAAGTGACAGGAGCGGGGATTCCCCTGGGGGGAGAGGATTTGGGGTATCCAAGCTCAATGATCTCTACCCAGCTGCCCCAGAAGGATCTTTCTTTACTAAGCTTGTCGTCCTGGGCAAGTTTGCAACTGTTGAACATATTCCATGCTGTGGCCTGTGCTAAATCTCATCTCAGACCCTCCCTCTGGTGTGGGCTCAGTGTAGAACATCCCAGCGTGGGGTGGCACATAGTAGGTGTTTCATGATAAAAGTCACCATTCACTGAGTAGTTTCCAGGTTTCTGACATGGCCCTGAAACTTCCTAGTCATAGACACAGACCCTTGAGGGAGGCACCAGCACTGAACCAAAGAGTCTGAGTCAGGCAGAGAAAAAGGCTCATCTGGCTGTACCAAACCACGTAGAGTCTCTGACTGCCAGGGTGTCCCGGTGTCAGCTTCTTGAGTCTCAGGGCCATGAAATGCCTCAGAAGAATCCACCCAACCAGCAGAGCCTTCATTCAAATAACCAACTTATTTCCAGAGTCCAATCTGGGAGGCGGAAGCAGGGTGGGCATGACTATGGTGGGCGGGTCAGTGTTGAGGCAGGCGCTGGATCCTGGGGGGTCTTTCTACCAATCTTTCAGCTTCCACATGTTTGAGGCTTTCCATTGCTGCGTTCAATCAGAAAGAAGGCAGTGCAGTTCCATGGTTAAGGTCACAGTAGAAGGGTAAGTCCTCTCTCTAGCAAAAATCGTCTCTGGCTCACCTCTCAGCCACTCTGACCCTTTGTTCAATGGTGGGAACAAGTGCTTCTGCACTTTGACTGCACCCCTCCAAGCCTTTCCTTCCATTCCAGTCTCTCCAGGGGGCTCAACACAAGGCTGGGGCTCCCTGTCGCAGCCATGCTCTCAGTGTTCCATTTTCCAGATGAGGCCACAGGGGCTCAGCGAGGCACTGAGGATTATCAGAGTCCCAGCATTGGAAAGGGGCCAAGGCAGTATTCCAGCCAAGCCCAAACTCAACTGCCTCTCTCAGGACTGGTTACAGAATGTGCGGGGCCCAGTGCAAAATAAAATGCAGGATTCCTTATTCCAAAATTGCAACTTGCAAGTGAATGCCAGCAGAGCCTGAAACTTAGCACGGGGCCCCGTGGGACTCACTGCACAGGGGGAAAGCAGGTGAAGCTGGCCCTACCGACCCCACCGATGTCAGCTTCTGCCGTTCTGACTGCAACTTCATGGTCAGAGGTGCCTGGGGCCTTCACATCAGAGGACAAGGGAAGGACAGAATTCTGGAGTCTCAAGGATCTTGGCAAACCAGATGAAAGAATAGAACATTGCTAGACTAGGCTCTCAAAGCCTAGAAAGAATAAAGAACAAGTTGGCCAATGCTGAGGATTAGAATTGGAAAAGATCTTCAAATCAACCCGTTTATAGATGTGAATACCGAGTCCCAGAAAGCAGTCGCTGCTTTCCTTTCATCCCAGACTCCAGGGTACCCTTCTCACCTGCGGACACCTCTGAGTCCCAGGCTCTCCCCATTCAGCCAGTGAGTCTCCCCTCTTTCTCCTGCCTCTTCCCCGCCCCCCTGAGGGATTCTCCATTCCACAGGCCTGTCAGGGGCTCACCTTCTTCCAAGCAATCTTAAGTCAGAGCCCTAAGAGAGAGTTACCAGCAACCCCTTAATTCAGATGATGGCTGCTTTACAAAGAAAGGACTGGAAAGAGGAGATGGAGACAAACGGTGCCCCTCGAAAGAGGCCCTCATCAGCCTGTTAGGAGCAAGGAGTTTGTTTTTTGTTAATATTTTTTCTGCATGGCGTGCTGCAAATAAGAACATTCAGAGAGCAAATTGGTGGCGTATTTATTGCTGTTGGTTCTTCAGCAGCACTAAGCCAGTAATAACAGAGAAGCTGCTAGAAGTGCAAGCTCAATTCCGTCTGGTTAAAAGGATCAGGGCTCTGCTCTGGGGCAGCGTTTTGTCAAGTAGACCCGAGTGCAAACCCAGAATGCCCAGGCTAATAGCTTAATAGGACTGAGGCTTCTGCACACTGCCCACGTCCCTGTGGGCTCCTGAGACCAGGGGGGCCTGGTTCCAAGCAGGTTCCCACTGGGCCCCACCAGGCTGTGCTCTCAGTGCTGCACCCACTGTGTGGCCACAATGTGAGACCTAAGTCATCAGGGAGTTGGACTTGTTTCAGCCCCAGCTTCTTTATCTGTACAGAAATGGGGTGGTTTCTGTGCCATGGGGGTGCACACATTAACCAGGGGAAGGAAGGTTGACGGGTTTTGTCAGCAGCTCTGCGCAGGTACTGTGACCTTGGTCTGCTCTGGGCCTTTGGGGAAAGCAGTGTGCACGGGGTGAGTGTGCGTGTTGTCATAACCGCTTGGGTAACGGATCAGCAAAGTGGCCTCGAGCAGAAGATGCACAGACCCTCCGATGCAGCAATTTCACTCCTAGAAACGCACCCTGGAATGACTCTGGCCCCCACAGAGCACACTAGGAGACACGCGCAGGCACGCTCACGGCAGTGCTGGTCTAGAGAGCTCCCCGCCACCAGAGACCCAGCTTCCATGCTCACAGACAGGAGAAAGATGGGGTGAACCTGTGAGCTATGGGGCAGTCACGGGGCAGCCTACGCGCAACCCTGAAATAAATGCACCACACTTTTCTGCGCCAGGAGAGAATTTCTTTGTGGCGGCAGGACAGTTCTGTAACCTGAATGTTGTGTGGATTCATCAAATCTACACAAAATGTCATAGAGACATACATGGGTAGGGGGGCAGAGGGGCAAAAGAGTGCATCTAAAACTTGGCAACCCAGAATGAAGGGTATCAGCCCAGCACTGATATCCTGCTTCTGAGCACTGTACTATGGTCATCGGGCACACTGATATGGGGGGAGACTGTTCTGGGGGGATGCTAATATAGGGGGAGGCTAACATAAGGGGATGCTAACATGGGAGGCACTAGAGGAAGCAGCTACAGAAAGTCTGTACTATTTTTCTTTCAATTTCTTGCGTCTATTTCCAAGTCAAAACTTAAAATGATTGATTAATTAATCACAGCACGTGCAACCGCATGAAGGACTCTCAAAAATAGAATGAGGGAAGAAAGAAGAAGCATATAGTGTGAGTCTATTTACTTTGGGGTCCAAAACAGCCAACCCCTGCAATATATTATTTAGGAATCTTACACATATAGTAAATCACTAGCAAAAGGTCAACCTGAACTCAGAAGAGGGGTCCACCTGGGCCACAGGGAGGGGATGTGAGCTGGGAGGGGGTCCCCAGAGATTGACAGCATAGGTGACATTGAAATTCTCAGTGACGGGGGAGGCTGTTGTTTGCTTTGTTTTGGCTTGACATCTTATGCTGACATTACGCATTTTATTGTACTTGTATTAAGTATCTCAGCCAAAATAAATTAGTAAAGAGTTGGTCTTTAGAGTCAGAAAGGTGTGGGGCAAATGCTAGTTTTGCCTCTCAGCATCCAGGTGACCTTGGCCAAGTCACCTTGCCCTCTGGCACCTTCTGACATCTCACAGCGTCAGGGAAGACTGAGAACAGATCGGTGTGCGATGGCTCGGCACAGCCCAGAGCCCCAGGGAGCACCCAAGGCCACTTGCAAAGTTCCTGGCACCACCAGGCAATTCCGAAGATCCAGGTCTCAGGGTCTTCCGGGGTCCTGTGCTAGAAGACAAATAGCCGGGGGCGCCCTCCCCTGGGAGATGCCTCCCGTGCCTTCAGGTAGCAGCACCTCCCCTTTTCTACAGGGACTCTGGACAAGGTGACCACGTCTCTGAAATGTTATGCTGGGAAAGGGGGGTGGATACTCCTCAATACCACTGTTCTCCAGCTTGTGTCCCCCCAGGACAGAGGAGGCACTGTGAGTTGCTTAGGTCTGGGGCAGGGCCTGGGCCAGGCTAGCCAGTGGGCAGGGACACCGGGGCCCGCTTCGTTTCTTTTCTTTGTAGAGGGCCCAGGACTGCATCCAGCTGGAAACAGCCAAGCCGCCTGGCTTTCTTTGCCTCCTCTGATTTACCACCTGGGTGCAGACCTTACTAACTTCCTCTCATGCATCCTTCCCTAAGGCAAGCCGGAGCGGGCAAGTTTCATCATTTGATTTGGTGGGACGATGAGTCCCCTAGACCTCACCCCTAGACCCTGTGCCCCCACCCAACCACACCCAACTCCACTACCAACCAAATGAAGTTCACTGTCCAGCCCCTCTCTTCCCATTCACGTCTCCTTTGAGAATTCATGTTACGTAGATCGCTTCGAACAATTTAATTCTACTCCTCAGGACAAACTTGGTTCTGTGTTGATTTAAAGATCAAACACCAGGTAAGACAAGTTCCACCACTCTTCACCCCTTTTCACCTGCTCTTCCCATACCGTCAGGGCTCAGTTATCACACGTTACTTCCATGGAGAATAAACCTTCATCTCTTTTTCCCTGGCTCCCAGCTCTCTAAATACGTGTGACTGTAAAATACAAATATATGTAAATATAATTCTGTGGTGGTTTGTGTTCAGGACTGAGAATTTCCTCCTAGAGGGAAAAGGCAGGAAGGGAAAAGCTTGTAAGCACAGGCTGTGCTTCATTAAGAAGCGTGTTTGGGGTGGCGATCACTTTTCTCTAACCTAGACAAGACGGCTGGAGGCTGACCTCCTACATCCTGAAATTTCATCAACTTCTTTTCTCTACCAAAGAGCCTCTCCTGACCCCTCCCCCACCAAAACAGAGCCCCTTCCTTCCTGTCTCCCCAAGGACCTCCAGGGGTCACAGGGACTGCGTGAAATACGCTCCTCTGCTCCATCAGTGGGGCTCCGGGCTTCCAGACGGCTGGAGATGCCTGGCAGGCCGCCCACTGCCACGTGATGGGGCCCCGGGTCAGAAACAGCGGGGCTGAGGGCTGAAGCTGAGCGTCTGAGGGGCAGGCCGGGGCTGACGGGAAGGAATCCTTGCCCTGATTTCAGCAACAGACATGTCTGTAATGCAGCATCATTCACAAAACCCCATCTGTATACTAGTAAACAAAATATCAATAGCATTGATAATCAGACCAGCTATATTGGCCTGCTCACTATCTCCAACGAGACTGGACACCATGACGACTATGTGTTGGGTATTTATTAGATACTAACATTTGATAAACATTAGGGTATCTGATACCTACAACCATCCTAGGAAGGAGGTATTAATGCTCTATTCCTCAACCCATTTCACAGATGAGGAAACTGAGGCCCCACAGAGGTGAACATCCTGGCCTGAGGGAACCTAAGTACAAGGGGTGATGCCGGCACAGTAACTGGACCACACCTTCCTCTCTAACATCATCCTGTCACTCACCATAGATGTCAAAAAGACATGAGATGTCAGACAGAGATGCCAAAATGATCATTCTTCCTGGATTCAGCTCATAAAAAAAAGGCTCCCCTGAGCCTGAGTCTTGGGTGGTGACCCTAAGACACCCCACATGCCCTCCTGGCCCCAAATGTCCTCATCTCTAAAGTTCCAAGATTCCACGCCAAGGCCCATCCATGCAGAGTCCTGTTAGAAAGCTGGTGCCTACCTGTCCGCCCCCGATACGTGTGTTACCCCAGCCATTTCGGCATTAGAAATATTGAAAACAGCTCACAGATGCTGTACCCCCTGCAGTCCCCATTGTCACAGCTTTGGCAGGGTGTCTCCAAAGCCGGGCTCTGCAGGGACATTTACGGGCTCCATGTTAGTTTCAGATCTGGGCAGGCCAGAGGGCCATGCTGCAGGAGGCAGGACCTGCTGGTGCTCGAGACTTAACCTCTCGCCCAGAGTCAGCCAGTCCTGAGGGGGTTGGGAGGCGGGTGGAGGGCCCGTTCAGCCTGAGTGGCGAAGCCCCCTTCAGCTGGCGGGACATCAAAACCCACACAAAATGCTTCCATGTGGTGCCAGCCCTCGGCCTGTGTCCTTCACGTCGGATTAATCCCCGGGCCGCTCGGACAGACATGTCCTCACAACTCTGCTTTCATGTTTGCCCACAATTTCAATGTCATCACACAAAATCAAGGCTAATTGTGAACAGACCTCCCCCCGCCCCCTGCCTGGCCTCCCCTCCCCCCTCCTGCTTTCCCGGTCCACATCTGGATCCCACAACCTCTCTCGGGGGCCTCAGAGACCTGCTCAGGCTGCGAACTCAGAATCGAACGTGATCTCCCTTCCCTTCCCAGTCTCCTAAGTATATATGTTGGAATGTTCTTTTCTCTCTTTTGCTGTTGGCTTTGTCATTGCTGAGACTACCCTATGGAATCTCCACCTTCCTGGCAAAGGCAAGGGAAAACCCACCCTCTCTACTCAACAGGGAAAATCTACCCAGAACCCCGGACTCCATGGAGGGGAAGATGCTGGGGATAGAAATATGTGAGTGTCGGGGTAGAGGGGATTCCAATCACTGGTTAATGTCAACTATACGTGACCCGCAGAGCATCCCATAAAGGGTGTCTTTGAATCATACTGACACTTATCCTCACAACTCAAAAAAACACGGTAATTTCAGAGTGCAAAGGAGGCTCAGAGACTGCTGTGCAAGGGAGAAAGCTGAGGCCCAGGGAGAAGAGAAGGCCTGGCCCGATATGGTAGGGAGAGGCGACCTTCTGGCCCAGAAGGGTCTTTGCTCAACATTGTTTGTTGGAAAGATGGCAGTGAGTGCCACTGGTGGCCTGTGTTGGTACTGGAGGGTCCCAGAGAAGGCGACCACCTTGGCAAAATCTGAGGGGACACAGGAATTCAAGTTTGGATCTGCACTCAGCAAACAGCACCCTATGGCCTGGGGCGGGGTCTGCAGGCGCAGGGGGCACGTGTATTAAGGTAGAGCAGAAGAGCAGGGCACGCACACGGTCTCTGGGAGCAGCAGCCCTGGGCTCGACCCCACTGTTCACACACTCGCGTGCCCATGAGCAGCCCCGAGCCTCTGTGGAGTGGAACAGGTTCCCACCGCTGACCCCATAGCACCAGCTCCATCTTGATGGTGTTTGCCAAGCCCAGAGTAAACCAAGCGCTTACACAAGTTCACCCCATTAGCCCAGGGCTCCCCTGTGTGATCATCCTCCCCACTTCCCAGGTGCAGAAACTGAGGCCTCCCTGTACAGAAGGACGCACGAGGTATCGGGATTCCCATTAAAACCCACAGTGACTGATTAGGAAAATGAATAAAAGACGATGCAAAGTATTTAGTAAACCGATGAATTGATAACCAGGGAGAGCAGTGATCAAGAGAATAAATGATGGATGATTGAATGAGTGAATATAAATTTGCCCTTCTCCCAGACTCCAGGGCACATTTCACATTTTCCTCTTTGAGGTGAAATGCAGCGCTGGAGAAGTCCCCCACTTCATTTCCAAGGACCGCAGAAGGGAATTTAAACGCACGCTCTCCCCTATCGGCCCATCTGCCAAGAAGGAGGCTGATGCTGCTCGGACAAATGAAATTCTGACAAAGCGTGTCACAGGCTTGACGCTCCTGTCACTGGGGGAGAGATGCACATTTGAATTCGGGAGAAGTGGAAGCTTTCGAACGATTGTGCAGTCCTGCTGACTTCCCTCTGACCTTCTGCAGGCACCGGAGGGCTCTCGCCTGTAAACATCCCCCTAATAGTTTATCTTAATAAAAGCGCCTGTAACGGAGACGGAGTTAATTTGAAATGGCTTCCTCGGCCAGGCGTTCGTCTTGTCAGCCAGTTGCTGCCACAGCCACTGCTGCTGGCATGCGGTGGGTCCTGACAGCAGGCTCAGGCCCAGCCCGGGGCAGCACGACACTGTTTAAGGGAGCAATTGTGCCCAGAGTGGTGACCGCAGTCAGTGCTGGACTTGAGCTTGGACCTGTTCAAGGGTCCAGCATCCACATCCCAACGTCTCTCCTGGGATCCGCGAGCAGCAGGCAGGTGACTGGGTGGCCATTCTACAGATGTGGAAACTGAGGCCCGGAAGGAGGCTATGGTGATCCAGCGGTCACCTGGCAGAGTCCCGGGAGGGCCAGAAGCAGCTCTCTATTCCTGAACACCCATGCAGATACTGCAACGGCAAAGTTAAATGAAACAAAATAGGAACCCCAGGGCTCCATACACCAGCTAAGCACAAAGTAGGAGTTTTGGAGACAAGACAGAAAGACCCAAGTTCAAAGTTCCTATCGGCTGTATCCTGGATGGATCACTTGGAGGACATTTCTTTATCATCATCATCATCATCATCATCATTATTTATGCCTTTTACATTATTGTGTATTCCCCATAAGTTACCGACCACCGATTCACCGGTGAACCGTCACCATAGTCCCTTGTGCCCTTTTCTCCCCCATTTTGAGCCCTATAGACCAGTTTAGTAAAGTAGCAGGATACAAAATCAACACACAAAATTGAAGGACATTTCTTAACAGTTCTCAGTCCCTATAAGAAAAGTAATAGTGTTTCACAGGAAGGCTTGGAGGGTCAGATGGCTTTGCACGGGGCTAGAAAGGCCTCCCACGGTGTCTGCCAGAGACTGTCTCACCAAGTGTAAATTCCCTCCCCCCGATTCCTAATCCACTGCCTTTTCACCCAAACCCCCTCTGCCTCCCTGATTTACCCCGGCCTGAGCCTCCCCACTGCCAGACCCTGGACCTCGCAGCTGTGGCAAACACGGAAAGCATTAGCTCGCGAGCAATTGTCTGACGGCCGTGTTTATGTTTGCAATAAAAGCAAGCAGGTGCTGGCAATTTAACTAATCAGGTACCATCCTGGTCCCAGACACCCGCCTGCCTGCCATCTCTAATCCCTGCTTGGTCTTCCCGAGCCTGTAATTAGCCTGGTCCCCTGGTCAGTCCTGCACACAGCTCAGATGACAGCCACCGGATGGGAGGACAGACAAACAGACAGATCCTCGGTGGTCCAAGACCAGAGGCGTCGGGGGTACTTCCTCAGGCCCATCCCGACAATGACATCAAAACAGACTTCCCTTTCTTTCTCTGCAACCATCTTTTGAGGTCAAACCTTCTAAAGGGATGGGAATCTGTCTGGGATCTTCACAGAGGAAAATGAGCAACTTTTAGAGGTTGTACAGTCCCCCAGAGCCTCAGGAAAATCCCAGCTTGGGTCAAGCTACATCCTGCAAGTCAACTTGACCTGTAGGACCTGACCGAGTGGTCTCTGAGCCCACAGAGCCTGGCATCACGCCAGATGCAGAATCCAGAAACAGAAGTTCATGAGTCCTGCTTGGCCCACTGTCCACAAACTCCCTGTGTGACCTCAGATCCATGCCATCGGCCTGTCTGGGCCTCAGCGTCCTTATCTGTCAAATGGGTGGATTACAATAGAGTGGGATTTCTGAACCTCAGCACTATTGACATTTGGGGCTAAATCATCCTTTGTGGGAGAGACTATCCTGTCCACTGGTGGGTGTTTAGCAGCACCCCTAGCCTCTACCCACTAGATGCCAGCAACTTCCCCCACCACTTGCAATAACCAAAAATGTCTCCAGACATTGCCAACGTTGTCCCCTCAGTTAAAGCCACCAAGCTAGAGCTGGCTCCGTTCTCCACCCTCGCTGCTCCTCGAAAACTGGAGGCTCAGAAAAAGAATGATACTCTGCTTCCCTCCCCCGTGGGCTACAGCTGATGTGGGGTGGACCCCAGGCATCAAGACTGAATTTTTTAAGAGTTCCCTGGGTAATTTTAATGGTCTCATAAGGGTAAGACGATCAGGGAACCCCGCCCTTTCTGAGCAGGGATCTTGCAGCCGGGTCCAGACCTACTTTCCTGTCTGTCATGCAGGCCTCTGAGGACTGCACCAGCTACCCCGGCCCACCTATGGGTGACTTTTATGTGTCTTAGCAGACATTATTTAACCAATTCTGAGTTGACTAGAATCCAATCAAATACAGACGCTGCAACACTTCCACAGTGAATTAGCTTGCCTGGTGCATTCTAACTGTGGGAAGTAACTTTAGTGAGGGCAGTGGCGACCTCATGAATCTTTCCATGGGACTTTGCTCCCTGAATGTTTCCCACAAGTTCTGTCTCACTCCTGGGGGGATTTCCCCTTTGCCCATAGAGGACAGTCCAGCCCCCAGAGCTCCTGGGCCCCCTTCCAGCATAGAGTGCCAGGACCGGGGCCCTGCGCTCCTCTCTGTATCCCTCCTCCCTGTATCCTTCCTCCTTGTATCCCTCTGAAATCGGGCAGAAGGGGTGTCTAGTCCCTTCGTGGTCGCCAACTGAAATCGGGCAGAAACGGGGCTCAAATGCCCAGGCTCTGCGGCAAGAGCCACCAAAATGCCCCAAAAGGCCAAAAGGCCAAATACAACAAAGGACAGCGCCTGATGAGAGGACAGGGCACTGCCTGTGGGTTCTCACCCTCGCGCACAATTGCAGGAGACTTCAGGCTACAGGAACAACAACAGCGAACATGGGGTTTATTGTACAAATGGGGGAAACAGAGCTCGCTGCAGCCTCAGGTGGCGGCCGCCTCACCCAGAGCGCATCGGGGACGGCAGCTCCTTGGGAGGTGCTGGGTTAGACCCACAAACAGGCCTCTGAGACACCAGGCCCAGGGCCGCAGGGGCTCCTTTCAGGCTACGTCAGAGACAGCACCGGAGGCCCAGTCTCTGCAGAGTCCTTCGGCTTCTCTTCCTCCTCGGAGGGCGGCTGCTGGTGCTTCTTTTCTTCTTTCTTCTCTTCTCAGAGGCCAGGAACTGACTTCTCTCTTCTCTCTCCGGAGTCTGGAACCGTCATCTTTCTTCTTCTGGGGGCTGGTCGTGTCGTGTCTTCTGTTCGGTTCAATCTTTTCTCCTTCTCTTCGGTTCAATCTTTTTCTCCTTTTATTCCTCGTTTTTCTCCTTTTTTCTCTTCGGTCCAATCTTTTTTTCCTCTTTTCGGTCCCTCCAGTCCTGGCTTATATCCTCTCCCAGAGCACCATCCATAAGTCTGATTGGACCATGTTCAATCCTGGAGCTGATTGGACCGACCCATCAGCTCCTAGCACCTGATTGGTCCATACAAAAAAACGGCAGTTACTGGGCAGGAGCAACTGCTATAACTGACTCCAGAGCAGCGGGATAAGAGGCCCCACCGCTCCTGCAGGCACCCAAGCTGCTAAGGCAGCCTGGTTCCGGTAACACCTCCTCCCTGTATCCCTCTTCCCTGTATCCCTCCTCCCTGTGTCCCTCCTATCTGTCCTCCCTATATCCCTTCCCGTTTGCCCCATTTCCCCTCTCCCCACACCCCTTCTCCCCACCTCTCCATTTCCCTTCTTCCCTCTACCCCTTCTCCCCACCTCCCTTCCCCCCAGACCTGCCAACCCTTGGACAGTCCACTTCTTTCCCTTCTTGTAGTCCTTATCCATGCTGTTCCCTCAGCTTAGAAACCTGTTCCCAGTATCTGCCAGGTTAATGCTCCTCCACTCCTCAGAGCTCAACACAACCATCACTTCCTCAGGGAAGCCATCTCTGGCTTAGCAAAGTCAATCTTCTAGAGGACTGGTCGCCATCTGTAATTTGGGGAATTTATCTGGATAATCATCTGTCTCCCTGAAATCAACTGGGGGCTCCTGAAGGGCCAATACTCTCCCGCTACGTGACTTCTGTGCCAGGCTGGAGGTTGGCACTGGGGCAAGTGCGGGTGAGTCCCAGCCTCTGCACGCAGGGATGCCCCTGGGTCCCCTGTGGGGTCGGCTGAGGCCACAGCCACACAGGGGAGCACCGTGGCTGAGAGCCAGGTCCCCTCGCTCATGGGTCCCAACCTGTTTCCTGCACACGTGTGGAAACGGCCGCTGTGTCTCCCAGCTGCTGATTCCCTCTACAAGCTGGATGCCACCAAGTTGGGGGTGCTGAGTGACAGCACTAGACGTGAGCCTCCCTGGGCTGGCGTGGGCTGCTGGCATGGGAGAAGCTCACAGGGGCTTCTCCCACTTACGGAGCTGGAAGATGGTCTAAATAGAGAATTACAGACAGCTGATCTTTTTAAAGTGAACCCTCTCTTCTGTAAAAGGAAAGCAGTCACAGTTTTTTGTTTTTTTTTTTTTTAAGTCTGAAGGTGCTAAAAGGAATCTTAATCAAAGCAGTGGTCCCCACCCCACCCTGGCTCGCTCCCCAGGTGGCCCCCCAGAGGCAGTACCCTTCAACATTTTTAGCTGTCTCTTAATTCTATTTCAAATACTGTGTATACAGCCTGTTTTACTATTTCAATTTTAATTACATAAAAATGTTGCCTCTACATTTTGGTTTTTCAGGACAGGTTTTAGGATCTGGCACACACTGTGTTACCTACTCCAAGGCTCCCTTGCTGTGTGGTCTTGGGCTGGTTTCCTGACATCTCTGAGCATCAGTTCCTCAGTTGTAAGGTAGGATATGAAGGCCTATCTGGTTCCATGACTGGGGTTTACATTGGGTTGATCGTATAAACCCTGTGTGTATGATAAGGCAAACAACATGTCCATGCTCACATCTGAAACCCCAGACAAGTGGAGGGCTGGCTTCCTGCACTCACCTCTTAGAAAACAGAAGACCTGAAAATGACAGTTTATTTTCTCGGAAACTCTCAAAGCACAAGAGAGCAAAGAGTGGCAGAAAGCTAGCAGGGGTAGAAGGGGTAGAAGATAGGCACTGAGAGATAAGAAAGGTCTGCTGAACACTCTGCCATGAGCCACATTTCGCATGAAATTTTCCCAAGACCCATATCAACTCCCATATAAGAGGCCAAAACCATGTGCAACATTCAAGGCCCCCAACTACTGGCATCCCCCAGATTCTGGCTCCCTATCTCCCCAGTCCATGTTGCACCCAAGTTTTAACTTCTTCACACACTCCAATTCATTTGACAAATGTCTGTTTTTGACCTTGTCCTGAGCCTTCTCCAGAAAGATGCTCACAGTCTCCCAGCCTCAGCCTTCCTTCTCCATCCACAGCCTCAGGGCCCTCCAGCTAGGCCACCAACCACCCTTGGTAGGTGCAAGTTCTCCCACCCAATCTGGTTTATCTCCAGCATCATAAGCTCTTAAGCACAGAGACCTCCCCTGCCCCCCCCCCCCCAATTCTGGCACCTGCAACAGTACAAACACAGTAGGGCAACAGTCAGTATGTGTCAGGTAAAGAGTAAGGTCTCAGGGGGAGTGCAAGTGGGGCTAAATGACTCATCTGATAAAGCTCCTCAGAACTCTGGACACTTCTTTTTTCCATGCACACATCCCCTCCTCCAGCAAACCAAGTGTTGATTGAGCACCTACTATGTGTCAGGCACTGTCCTAGGGGCTCAGGACAAAGCAGTTATCTATTCATCTACCCAGACACCAACATTTGGTTAAGTACAACTATATGCTAGGCAGTGTGATTGCAGTGCAAATGGGGGTCCTGCCCCCTCAAGATGGACTCAACACAGCTAAGAAATGCTGGTGCCCCATGCAGAGTGAGAGCACAGACATGTTGCTGAATTGACTAGAAGGGCCTTATTTCTACCTTATGCAAATGGTATTCAAGTGGCCTTCAAGCTGCAGAACTCAAAGAGCTTTCAATGAGCAACAGCTGCGGGGGCCCTGGCGTGAATGGCTTTAGTTCAGCCTCTGGACAGCCCCATGAAATGGGCACCCCTTCCCATTTTACAGGGAGGAAACTGAGGCTCAGAGAAGTGGGATTATTCAAGACGACCCGCAGAAAGGAGACCAGAGTCAAGTGCCTGTGAGTGTAGACTCCTCTCTGCACCTCAGTTGTCAATTGTTTTCTTTCTTTAAACTTTCCATTTTGTACTGGGAAGTTGCTATCCGTTTCCAACCTCCTTGGCATTTGGGCAGACTCTCAAGTGAAATGTGGGTTTTCCCCAGAAAATTTAACAAGGCACCACCTAAGTGGTTCCACCATCACAGGGCCCTCCCTGGGAAGGAGCCAGCATGTGCAAATGAGGGGCAGGCAAATGCACCCCCATCTGTGGACAGGAACACCCTGCCATGGGAGGGACTCAAACACTTGTCAAGGGTGCCAGAGAGGAATTCCAGCATGATGAGTTGGACTAATAGAACTAACTATATTTATTCATCATCACAAATTATAATAATTATGTAACACCTATAATACCAGGAAGGTATTATTATTATCTGTCATTGACAAAAAGGGAAATTGAGTCTCAGAGGGGCTAAGTGACTTAGCAAGCAGCCAAAATCCAAGCTCTCAGTCTGTCTAGTTCTGAAACCATGCTCTGAATATTCCACTTGAAGTGAACTGTGATTTTTCTACCTTAATGTTTGATTATCAGCTCATAGTGGTGGGGAGGAGTGAGACCCGAGTTCAAGGTGTATTAAATGAAGGACATCAAAGAGGCCCATGTGGCTGGACCACAGGGCTTTTACAGAACCCTGGAAGGGACTGGAACCGTGAACCGAAGAAGAGATCAATTCGGCTCAGGCTCCGAAGGCTCCCCTGTTGCCAGCTGGGTTCCCGGGAGGGGTGGTGACAGGCGCTCCCTCACCCCAGAGGCCTCTGGGGGCATTGGCCTCCCTGTTCAGCTCGCCTAACATTTTCTATTTAAATGCAAATTTTGACTTTTCACTTGGCAGCTAGCAAAAGTTTTTTGCACTGGAATGAGGGTCACAATAATAATTTATCCACAGGCCTTTTTCTAACAATTATTATTTGTTCAAGGGAGAGGGTGGAGACCTTGTCGGCTGGGCAAAGGGGCTCAGTGCTGGCACAAGGAGCGGCCTGTAGGTGTCAGGAGCAGAGGCTGAGGCCTCTCCCCGCGGCAGGGGCAAGGTGTAAGTAGGGCTGCCCACCCTGGGGACCTCCACCCTTGGGACCTGCAGGAAGCAAACTGGTGTTTACTCAGCCCTAAACCCTGTGCTAAAGCCTGAGCAGGTCTGAAGCCTCCTTGATAAAGCAAGGTTTGGTTTTAGAGCTCAGGGAGCTCCCAGAGGACAGAAGAGGAAATCGATGGTTGGTGGGGGTGGAGAGGATATACCCTGCTGAGACATTGCCCCGATGAGGCGCTTGAGCCGGCTAGATGGTCTGTGAAATCCTCCTGCAGGAGGTGACGGCTGTTCCTGGTCTTAAAAATGATGGTCAGACAGGTCACTCTCATATTCTACTGGGGACAGTGTGTCCATCGGTGTCCTCTATGGGAGATAATTAGATCAAAATATCTATATAGCTAATAGGCACTTTCTGGTCTAGGAATGCATGTTATACATTCCTGCAGATAGATACATAAGGTAATTCAATGAAGTACTTAACTAATGGCAAATGCTAAAACCAATCTGGATCAATAGAGGGCTAGACAAATTAATGATGGTGCATCCACATGATAGAATACTATGCAGCTATATAAAGTGATTAAGCAAGCACTTTATTGTCAAATACGGAAGAGCTCCTGGTTACAGTGAGTGAGAAAAGATGGATTAAGTAGAATTTGTGTAAAAGGACAGCCTTTTAAGGGTTTGCTTACATTTGCATAAAATGTCTCTGCAAGGACTCATGCAAATTGGGCCCAGGGTTTGCCTGTGAGAAAGGGCCTTGGGAAGCTGGAGACCAGGCGCAGAGGGGATCTTTCCGGTGCCTGCCTCGCTGTCCTGTGAAGTTTGATCCATCTGAATATAATACTGATTGAAAAACTGAATTAAAAAATATTTCAAAAGATGGGCTGTCAGAGAGACAGCAAGAATCCCAGAGGATAGAATAGGTGAGGCAGGAAAAAGTGGCTGGACCACTGAGGTGAGCATTGGTCAGCCTTGCTATGGAGTCTGTGAAGACAATGGGAGCCACTTTGCTGGAGGCCACGGTGACCTTGGCCCAGACATTCCTCCTTGGGTCCCTGAGCAGCCCACAAGTCCTTTCTGAGCCTCCCTGCCCTCTCCTGTAGATGGAGAGGACTGTGCCTTCCTGGTGATGCTCCCAGCTGTTGACCAGCTGAAGACCAGCGGTGGGGAAAGGGCTTCGTCAAGTGCTGTGCTGCGGGGTCAGCTCCTCCTTTGAGTTGACCCTTCTTCCTTCAGTGTTTGTGGAACAGAAGCATGTTGGGGAGGAAGTGTCACATGCCCCCCGTGTCTGGACTGGACACCCCCTGCAGCTTCTGTATGATGCCCCCCCCACCTGCCCCAGGTTCCCTGAAAGCAGCCCACAGGACAGGACTTGGAGCAGGTAGCGTACCGGAGTCCCAGGAGAGCAGAGTAAATCAGAAAATATGCCTCAGGACTGTTCCTCCAAAGGATGGGAGATTGCAGCTCTTATTCATGCTGCCTGTCTCCTATCGAGGGCACCCCCAGTGTCAGGCAGACAACAGGGCAATGCTGGAGTTCAGGTGAGGGACGGGCACCCTGCCTAGAACTGTCCACAGGGTCATCCTGAGACCTGAGGTGGGCCCAGGGCATTGGCACAGAACACAGAGAGTCCTTGCTTCGCTCAGCAATCCCTTCTCCTCTACAGCTTTCCCTTTCATATCCTCTGGCAACCATAACTCCTATTTTCTAGGTTTCTTGCCCTCAACTGAAGGGTAGGGGACAAACAGGATGAATCGCCCCAATAAAGGACAAGTTCAAACCTGACTCCAGAAAAAATTATTTCCAGCATGGAAAGGCGAGGAGCTGAAAGATGAATCCTGCCCTGCTATGGGTACGGGGGCTGGAGTAAGCCAATGGGGGTGGGCTCTGACCCCCCCACCTCCAGCCTCCAAGGTGGGCTATTCATGTGCATCTCCTGGTACTTCTCAGTCTGCACACACGCAGGGAAGACACCTATTCCCAGAGCCCATCTAGGCCAAGACCACATTTTTACTAAACAGCATCCTTTCTTACATCCATCACCTACATTAAAACAAGCAGCAGCCTCAGTTATCTAAGTTCATGCTCGCAGATTCCTGGGGTAAGAAACCACATCTATGAACAATACTCTTCAAATTCCGGGAGCATCTCTGGATCCAGCGTGATTCACCCCCTGCTTATCTCTCACCCACGTGCCACATCACCCTTCTTATTGGCCACACCCCAGCCTCATCAGCCTCCTTTCCATCCCTCAAATGAGCCTCCGTGTTTCCCACCTCAGGCGTCTGTGCTTGCCATTCCCTCTCCTGAAATTCTCTCCCTGCAGCTATCTCGACACTACTGCATTCTCACCCTCGGGTCTCTGATGAAGTGTCACCTGCTCAGACTGATCTTTGGCATCAGTCAGCTATTGCTGCATAACAAAACATCCCAAAACTCCATTCCTTACAACAGGCACTGGTTAGCGTACATGTCTGTGGGTCAGGTGGGCAGTTCTACTGATCTGGGCCAATCAAATAGTCACTCTGCATTGGGGCAGCAGGTGGTTTCTGGCCTAGGCTGGCCTTCATGGGAGGCTCCCCTCTGCTGCATGTGCCTCTCTTCCTCCAGCAAATGAGCCTGGGCTTATCTTCTAGCTAGTGGCAGGATTCCAATAGAGCAAGCAGAAAGGCACAACCCTCTTAAGACCTGGGGTCGGTGTTGGCCCTATTCCACTTATATTACTTTCTATTGGCCAAAGCAAGTCACTTGGCCAAGCCCAGGTTCCAAGGGTGGGAAATAGCCTTCAATTCTTGACAGAGCGTGCTGTGAAGGCAAGTGTGCTAAGGGGCAAGGCAACAGGGAGGAGTGAAAGGCTGAGCACATCAACTTTCCCCATCCTCCCTGACAGCTCTACTTAGAGAAACACCCCCAAAGTGTGCCATTTTACCTATGTGCTTTTCCTTGTTGCACTCATTCCAATATGGTATAATTTTGTTTATTTAGTTGTTAACTTGTTCTTGTCTCTCTCCCATGAAAATGTAAGACCCAGAACAAGTTCAGTGCCTGATACATAGTAGGGATTGGGAAAGCACCATGTGATCTCATTTCCATCAGTGCCAACACTTCTCTCCAATCCATGGAAGAGTAAAATAAGTCAGATCGATGCATGCTCAGGGTGGGGGAGGGTGGGTGCTGCAACCGTCTGGACATTTCCCCTAGCACAGGGCTTGGCCCAGCCTAGACCACTCTGCCTAGTCTCAGAGCCTCCCCCCAGAAGCCTCCAAGAATGTAGCAAATCCTCCCCCTGCTCCTGGAGGCTGCTCTGAGGAGGCCTTGTCTTGCCTCATAATTGCATCTGAATGTAAATAGCTCTGTCAATGTGAATATATTAAAATCCGCATCGTCAGCAATCACAGCAGAAGAGAGGGGGCTGTGTAGAACCCAAAACACAAATAACTATCTGGGTTATCGCTCCATCCCAAGAAGGCTGGGGCTTGGAATGGGCATCTCATTGTGTACTGGGAGGATCACCTATTTAGATCCCCCCAAATGCTGAACTCATCTTGGCTGTGGAGCTAAGAGCTAATGAAAAGGTAGTAGGTCCCATGTGTTGGAGGCGGTGCCTTTCATAGGGGGTTGGCTGCCAGGTGGCACTGACTTGGAGGGATGGATAAAAAAGGGTAGGACACTGAACCCCAGTGGGCCATGATGCAGGGGCGCTCATTCACCAACTCACTAATTCTTTCATCTATTCATCATTCCCTGGACACCCATTTAAACTTATCATTGTACTAAGTCCTTTCCTTAAAACATTCCAGGCTCCCTGCAGTGTCTCAGACCAGCAAGACCCTTTGTCGTCTGGCATCAACTTCCTTTATCCCAACAGTTCCCTAGCCTGTCCACTGACAGTGCAGGACTCCATTAAAACCTTAGCTGTTGTTGCCTCCTCCAAGACGTCCTCCCTGACTGCCCCCTTAACAACGGCATCACTGAACACTTTAGCCTGCTCCATATTTCTTCGCAGTCTCTGGTATCAGTATTTATATTAATTTACTTTTTTTAATCTCAAATTAAAATATCAGCCCTGTACCCACTTACTTTGTAGCTGGGTCCCAAACGTAAATGCACATTGCCTAGCACATGACAATATTTTTGAGTAACTACATACATGATCAGGATGGGAGGTGACTGTTACTCATCACTACTGCCCAGCACATATTGGTTTTCAGAAGAGAGGGGGAGATAATGCTACAATCCTGCGGCTCTGAATCCCAGGTCGGTGGACACGGTATCCAGGTCCTAGGATAAGGCCTCGGAAGAGCCCCTTTTAAAGGCCTCGAGATCACTTGCGATCCCATCTGTGCATCTGGGAACACCGTGAGAGCCAGGTGGACACAGCTCTTCCTCGTGGGAGCTCACAGTGAGGGAGGCAGACCGCCATCGAATGGTGTGTGATAGAGTAGAAATGGTGGTGAGTGCATGATGAGAGAAAAATAAAGCTGGGAAAGGGATTAGGCAGTGCTAGGGTTAAGTTAGGGGTCAGTGTCAGGGAAAACCTCTTGGAGGAGGTGTAGTTATAACAGAAACCTGGATGGACAAAGGGGCAGCTCTGAAAGGCCTGGGGGGAACAGTGACCAGGTAGAAGGAACAGCCTGTGCTAAGGGAACAACAGTTGCTAGCCAAAGTTCTGGGGTGGTGGAAATGAAGCAAATAGTGTGGGGACAGGCAGAAGATGTTGCAACAGGAGCCAGTCAGGTCTGAGGCTTTGTGATAGGGGCGAGCTGAGTGGACCCGGGGAGATCTCACATTGGGATTCAAGGTACCTCTCTGCTCTGTGAAGAGGAAGGACTAAGGGCTCAAGGGGAGAAGCAGGAAGCCAGCTAAAGGGCCACTGCAGGAGGGAGGTGACAGAGCATGCTTGCAGGTGAGAGTTGGTGGATTGGGATGTTTTAAAAGCAGAGTTGGCAGCAACTCCCAAAGATGGAGGAAGGAAAGGATGTCAGGGTACCAGGGTCCCTCCTAGGTATGGGCCCGAGTGCTAGAGGCAGAATGAAGCAGTCTGGCACATGGGAGACAAAACAGGCCTGACAAGTGCACACCTGGTTATCACTCCAGGCAAAGTGGCTGGCAGGCAGGTACAGGTCCCTCCAACGCACAGACATGGTCCGCTCTGACATCGCTAGAACATCTTGGCTGAGTCGTCATCCAGCTTCCGCTTACAACCTGTGTTGGCAGGAACACAGCCAGGAAGCTGGTTTCATTGCCACCCATGCAATCAGACTTCTCTCTGCTTTTCTGAGCTCTGTCTTCATCACACCCCAGCACAGGAGCCCTCTTGGAATTCTAGAGTCCATGAAGGATGGAAGAAAGGGAGAGAGGGGAGGGGAGGAAGGACAAAGGTGGGGGAGGGGATTGGGCCAACTTTGCAGAACTACACTTGATGCTCTGTGTCAGTCTGCTCAGCCTATCATAACAAAACACCATCGAGCAAAACACTCATGTGCTTGAAGCAAAACATATTCTCATTTCCTCACAGTTCTGGGGTCTGGAAGTCCAAGATGAGGGTGAGAGTGTGGCCCGGCTTGACGGAGGCTTCTTGCTGCCTTGCGGCTGGCGGCCTGCGGGCTGTTCTCACATGGCGGGAGGAGCAGGCAGCCGCGTTTGCTGGCATCTCTTCTTTGAAAGCCACTAATCCCATTAGACCACAGCCTTGCCCTCGTGACCTGATCACCCCCAAAGGTCCCAAATACCATCACCCTGGAGGATAGAGCCCCAACATGGGTACGGGGTCACCGGCACCAACATTCCATCAGTAATACCCTCCCAGCCACCCCACTATGGGGATGTCAACGCCCACACAGGGCAATCTAGAAGAAAGGACTTTTCCGAAGCCCCCCCCCACCGCCCCAGGAAATGAATGGCAGAGGCAAGACTTGAACCCAGTCTGAGCCCCAACTTTAGCACAACCTCATGATCCCTGCAGCCTCTGATCAGAACTGACAGGGGGTGGGGGGGCACGTGGCCCAGGCCCATCTCCCAGCAGACAGGAAGAGAGGGGAGTGTAAACCCGGAGCAGCCTCCTTGATTTCACGTCAAAGCACAGACCACCGATGTGACGATGGGGCCGAATGGCTCCCAGGCCCTTCTGCCTTGGAGGCGAATAGAGAAAATGATTGGGGGCCCAGTCTCCTGCTTATCAGGGGAGCCCACGATGACCTTTTCTGGCATCTGACCCAGAAAGGGTCAAATTCCCAAACGGGGACCACAACGATGGTGTCTGCCTTGTCCGTGCCTGACCCCAGTACCAAGAACAGCCCCCTGGCACACAGTAGGTCCTCAGCAAATGTAGTTTTGGTGCAAGGATGAGACATGGGGTTAAGTCAGGACCTGGGTCTGTCCCCTTTCCTGGGAAGGAGAGCTCATCAGGCCTTTTTTTTAAAAAAAAAATAACAAAAATCAATCCATCAATCCTGAGGTTTCTATCGCAGGGGCTGAGTCGGGCAGGCGCGCCAAGTTGAGCTGGGACAGGGAGACTGCGACGGCCCCACTGTGGGCCACTGATAAGAGGGGCTGGGGCGGGGAATCCAGACGGCTTGTCTATCAGCCTATTAAACACCATTCTTACAAGTTTTTTTCTCCCCCCTTTTCATTAATACGCAGGGTGAATAGAACGCTGAATAAAAATCAGCCCTTTCTGCACGATTGCGGGATTGAAAGGTAACTGTCAACAGAAGGATTTGGGTGACAAAGGGAACGGTTTCGGCGCTTAGCAAATGATTTTCGGCTTGTCATTTCAATGGGCTGTGTTTTTCAGAGATTGTGGGGTGGGTTTTCTTCTTCTTTCTCTCTCTCTCTTTCTCTCTCTCTCTTTTGAATAGCATTTATTACCATGCTTTAAAAAAAAAAACCCGTGTTGTCTCTTTGCAGCCGCCCTTCCTGCACAGATGCTACGTTCCCCCGCCCGGTCTCCTGGATGCAGCTCTGCTCCAAAAATAAAATGAGATCAAATAAGACACACAACAGATCTGTGAGGCCAAGGTAGGGAGAAGAAGTTCTATGAGGAGCAGAGAGTTGCCAGGTGGGGAACAGAGGCCCAGGGACCAGGGGGAGTGAGGGGGCATAGCTGGGGGCTTAAGTCCTGGCCTGTGGCTCTGTCTGCCCAGCTCTAGCCTCAAACCTCCCTGGGGCCATGATCTTCTCTCAGGGTGGATTAGGAGCATACCCTTAGGGTGGGGTGCGCCTCCTCTGTGCAAACAGCCCCATAGAGCCAGACCATGCTAACACACTCAGGGCCGCTGCCGAGCTCCAGAGGATGTGTCACGTGGTGTGGCCTGACGGCTTCCGGCAGAGTTTGGCTGTGACAACTCGTTCCTTGCAGACACCTTGAAGCCAGCTCTCCAAATGAGCAAGGACACGGAGTGACCAGATAGGCCACAGAAAGCTCACACACACCAGTTGAAGTGTCAGAATAGTGCCTTCAGCACGGGCAAAAACTCTTTTTCAAGAGTTTTTATTTTCTATCCTTTCGCCAACAAACCCGTGACCAGCAGTCAGAGTGAAGCCTGTGGGATGCAGCTGGGCAAGTCCCTCTCGATACTGGCCTCATTTTCTGTCAGCTGTGAAATGGGCCAGCAGGACCCCACTGTGACTCAAAACATTTTTTTAAACAACAGAGCAAGAGGTCATTACCCTATAGGGAAATGCAAATTAGAGCCACGATGAGAGGTCACCACTCCCCCATCAGAATGACAAAAATAAAACATTGTGAGGACACCAAATGCTGGTGAGGACAGGAGAAGCTGCACCCCTGCAGGTCCCGAAGGGGGACAACAGGTCAGCGTTTTCCTCCAAAAGTAGACGCTCAGCCGGACACCCAGTGACTGCACTCCCGGCACACATCCCAGGGAAGCCGGAGACTGTTCACACAGAAACACACGGATGTGTCTAGCAGCGTTATTACTAATTGCCCGAAACTGGAAACAAGCCTTGTCCTCCACAGGGGACTGGCTAAGCAAACCGTCACCCCAAGGAGCAGCAACGGGATCTGACTATGATACACAGCCCAGAAAACTCTCTAGAGGAGGACGTTGGGTCAAAGAGGTATCCCCCAAAAGGTTACAAACTGTATGATTCCATTTAATTATCCCATTGTTAAAATGGCAGAATTCTAGATCCAGAGAAGAGATGGGTGGTTGTCAGGAGTGATGTCACCACAAAAGACGCTTGAGGTCCCCGGGTAGAGACCTGCTCTGGGTCCCAACCTCCAGAATGTGATGTACTGTGGTTTTTGCATGACATCACCATCGGGGGGGATACCGAATAAAGGGTACCTGGGACCCCTGATATTTTTACAACTACATGTGAATAGGCAATTATCTCTATATCAGGGGGTTAATTAAAAAGTAAAAAATTAAGGGCCCATTTTACAAATAGAATGCTACAAAGAACAAGAGGTATATCCTGGTGCATGTGGAGGGGTTCTAGTTGATTTGGGGTCCTGGTCTGCATCTCCCCTCTATATTCCATGGGGTCCATGCAGTTTGGAAACTCATGGACTTCGGAACCCCCGAAGTATTCCCCAGCCCTGAAATCAGCAGATTCTAAGAGTTGCCAGCAGTATGCACGCTCACCTAGCCGTTTGGGCTCCAAAAAGCCAGAAACTATTTGTCCCTTCAGCTGGTGTGGCCGCTCGCCACCAGGGCCTGGTAAGAGTTCCAGGCTGGAGGGGAGTGGATGAGACATTCCAAGCTCAGGTCAGAAGCCCCAGTGTGGCCCAGGAGTGCTGGTCTGGGTCTCTGCTCCCAAGAGGTAGAGCCCAGCCATGCCAGGGCCCCACCACAGCGGGCAGTGGCGGAAAGTCCATCCACATGGGAGAGCCCAGTCTTGCCCCCTCCCATACCTCAGCACCCGACCTGTCAGACCTCTGCACCCCAGTCCTGCTGCCACACTTCACACGGGGTCTGTGCTGCGGCTGGCAGACTGTGGAGCTCCCCGGACAGGGGCACAGGAAGGGCTGAACTCGTGAATGCTTTTAAAAAAGACCACTGCTGCAGTGGAAAGACACTAAGACAGCCAGGAAAGCATGGGGAGACTGTCCCTGGAAGCTTCCAGTGAGGTAACACAGCTCTGATGAGCCCCAACTCACCCACCTGTTTGTCCAGCCTGCCGTGCCAGTGGCCTGGGCCTCCCAAGTGTCCGGGGGCAGGCCTGAGAGCTGCCCCATAGGCTCTCCCGTTGTCTGGGTGTGTCAACCCAGGTGGAATTAGTCTCATCTTTTTGGACTTGGGGTCCTACCCCACAGAGGCTCAGAGAATCCCAAGACGCTGCCAATTCTTGGCTGTGCCACTTTCTTCCACCTGCCTGCCCTTTCCTTCCCACCCTGCCCCCAGGCTCTATACCGGATAGGAGGCTCCTGTGAGTACAGTTCCCCAGCAACCTTGTCCACCCATTTCTGGGTGGGGCTAGGCAAGGAGAGGCCAGTGGGAAGAGGGGAGAGGTCTGTGTCCCTGGCCCATCTCTGGCTGCTTCTGTCAGTGCTTCCTCCTCCCTGTGTTCCCAGCCCCAGAGTAGGGGACAGTGACTTCCTGTAATCACTCACCTCTGGGTTGCCCCGCTTCCCTGTTTGTGCTTCCAGCTCCCCCACCACACCTGAAAAGAGTCCCTGACATTCAGTTTCCTCTGTTGACACACCTGGCAAGGCTCCATGTTCCTGATTACAGCCCCAGGGCCTCTCTGGAGACCTGTCACCTCAGGCCCTGCCCCCAGGCCTTGGGCCATTCAAAGAGCGTCTGGTCATCGTTGGCCCCTGGGCAGCCCCTCCTGAGGGGAGGCTGCCTCTCCAGTCTGGGGTTTGCCCACTCTGCGTAGCCTAGTCTGCCCCTGGGGTGGGGCCTGGCTGGGAGCTTCAATTTTATCCTAGAGACTGAAGAATTCAGGAGGCCCGAACTCTTAATTTAGATGGAAAAACAAAGTGCCAACCCTCCTAACCGAAAGAATGTGCTTCAGTTTCTCTACCTGCAGGACAAAGATGGCCAGAAGATCTTCCCAGTCATTGGCTAAAATTCCAAGAATCTGATTCATTGGCAATAATACAATCTATCATGACTGAGCACAGAGTGCTTTCCCCATGTGGCTTGTGCCCTCTGCACATGGCCTCACATGCCCTCAGGGGCAGGGGAACTTGGCGTCCCCATGGCACAGATGGAGCCTGGAGTCCTAGAGGAGCTGAGTTCTGCCCAAGAGCACACGGCTGGTATGTCCACAGCCAGAATTTGAGCTAATACCACCTAACCCCAGGTCTGCCCCTAAACTACTCTCCTGTATGGCTCTTGGTGATAAACAAACCCCCCAAATTATTATTGACACATATTTTCTCACTCCGGGAAGATTTGTTGCAGTCCTACTGGGTTCCAAGCTGACAGTGAATATTAAGCCGTGAACACAACAGATAAAGCTCGCTGCTTCCACAACATTTATATTCAAGTTTGGGGGATACGGACAGTAAATAGATAAATCCTGTAGTGGAGGTGAAAGGTGCTATGGAACAAAATAAAGGGGAGCAATTTAAAAGAGGACGCTGGGAGGAGTGGTGCAGAGAAGATGGCACAAAATCAGAAAAGGGACAAGGAAGATGGCCACACAGCTCCAGCGAGGAACAGTCCAGGCAGCCGGGAACAGCGACCGCAGCGCCTGGGAGTGGAGGTGAGCACCAGTGAGGAGAAGGCCAGTGCGCTGGGCTGGAGCCAGGCTAGGGAGACGAGTGTCACAGGGAAGCTGCCTTCGCCCTGGGAGAGATGGAAACCTCGAGGGCATGCGCCAGTGGTGTCACAGGGCAGCTCGTGTTTTAGGAGCCAGCAGCTGCTAGAACTGGAGGTGGCTGTTGGGATTCAAGGGTGGAAGTCTGGAGGTCTGTGAGGATTCCCCAGGAATCGGGTGAGGGGCGATGGTGGCTCTGCCAGAACTGTCACAGGGGCTTCTCCACTCAGCTTTCCCTCCTCTGTCCCTCTCCCCTAGGTGTGCCAAGGCCCCTCCCAGGCCACCTGCCTTTCCCTGGGCTTCTCCACTGCCTCCTGCCCACCCACCCACCATGTAAGAAAACAGATGTCTCATCTAGACTTTGCAGTTCTGTGCTGGGCACAGAGCAAGTACCCAGGGAACACAAGTGCTGGTTCCTCACTGCACCAGGCCCACATGCCCAGCAAGTGACACGCACAGAGAACACCATCCCGGGAAGCCCTGGAGTTGGAGAGATCTGGGTTCTAGTCCTGGTTCCACATGACTTCGCCGTGGGATCCTGACCATGTCGCTTCCCCTTGGGGCATCTCGGTTACCCCACCTGTAAAATGTGGAGGGTCACCCCAGCCACACCCCTCACCCAGAACTCGTCCCTGTCTCCACCTTGGAGTCAGCCCAAGTCAATGGCGTTTGCTCTTGAAAGTCTTTCTAAGCAGGTTCCTTGGTGCACCCAGCACCCCTTCTTTTCCCACAGCCCCAGTCTCCAGTCGGGAGGCCCCTGGCGGCCCTGGGGCCTACGCCAAGGTTCTGGCCTGTGTCGGGCCTCGCGCTCCTCTCTGTGCTAGGGGATGTGCATGGCGACTTCAGCAATCCAGGGAGCGTGAAGTCCCTAGTGCTGGCCCCGGACGGGGTGCCCCTGATGAGAACAAGGCTACCTGAAGACAGAGGTGGGGGCTGGAGTGATGTGGCCACCACCAGGAAACACCCGGAGCCAACAAAAGCTGGAAGAGGCTAGAAGGACCCTCCCCTAGAACCTTCGGTGGGGTTGCGGGTCCTTGACCTGGACTTCTGGCCTCCTTACCTGTGAAACAAGACGTTTCTGTTGTCTCAAGCCACCAAGTTTGTGGTCGTTGGTTCCAATGCAAAGGGAAACAAATACAGAACCGCTTTTCTTAATATTCTTGGATCATTATGATGATGAGTTACAGCTACCTGCACGCCTGCCCTCTCTGCCCTTCTAGTTGTGAATGGAACTGGAACTCAAGGATCATGTTTTGGAACTCGAACCCCGAACTGTGGCAGCTCCTGCCTGGGGCGCCTGCAGCCGTCAGAGAGCGTGCCTCCCTTTCAGCTGGCAGTTCAGACTCTGCCTGGGGATTGGTGGGGGTGGCGATCTAAGGGTCTCTACAGACTTCTGGTTAATTTAGTCAGGTCTTGGAGGAAGCTGCTTTTTATTAGCACCAGAGAATCGAGCACTTTGATTCATGGACTTAGGGAAGAATATCCCAGGAGTATTGACAGGTGGGCTGGAATTACAGGCTGGTGGAGAGAGTTTGCCTGTGGGTTTTTGGGGGGTAAGCTTCTCCCCAACCCACTCCCCACACACACCCTCTTCCAGAGGGATCTTCTGATGTCCAGTTCCCATGCTGGGTGGCAGACACCCTGCAGCCGCCGCCTCCTGCCTCCTCCTGGCAAGCTCGTGCTAAACCTCCAGCATGGTCCAGGCGCTCACTCATCATGACTAATGGTTAGTCCTGGGTGTGGTGACCCTGAGAATAGCTTTGTGTCCCCTCTGATCCTTCCACATCGCTCATAATGATAAGGATGGTTATTGTCTGGCACGTGCTTGATTAACATTAGAGGGGGGAGGGAAGAGGAAATAGATGGAGGATGGATAGATGGATGCACAGATGGATGAGTGGATGGATGGAAGAATTCTTTTGGCGTCAAACCCAGATTTATTTATTTATTTATTTATTTTTAAAGATTTATTTATTTATTTATGCATACAAGCTGGGGTACAGGCCAGAGGCGCAGGGCAGCGAGAGGGTTCACCAGAGACAGAGTGGGGAGCAGCACAGGCAGATCAACAGAAACACACTGCTGAGGGGAGCAGCGGGCAAAGCAGGAGAGTCTGCCGCAATATGTGGGAATCTCCCTGGCTGTGGAGCTGCCGACAGCTCCACAGCGCAGCGCCCAACCGCTGCGCCACCAGGGAGGCCCCCAAACCCAGATTTAAATTCTTTTTTGTGATTTGTCCAAGTGACCTCCTGTCTCTGAGTCTATTTCTTCAGCTATACAGTGGGGGTGATGGTGCTGGAGGGTTATAAGAAAATCATGGCTGTAATAAAATCAGAACGCCTCTCCTGGAGGTAGCTCACCGGGCACACAGTAAGTCCTCAGGAAGTCTGGGGGAGGGGGCAGACTCACTTTCAGGCTCCAGATCACTGACTGTCTTTGAGGCTTTAAAAGTTCTTCCTTCTGGGCCTCCCTGGTGGTACAGCGGTTAAGCGCTGCGCTGCGGAGCTGTCGGCAGCCAGCGGCGACACGAGTTCGATGCCCAGACGGGGACATTCCCACGTGGCGTGGCAGACCTCTCCTGCCTCGCCCGCTGCTCTCCTCAGCAGTGTATTTTCGTTAGTCTGCCTGTTCTGCTCCCCACTCTGTCTCTGGTGAACCCTCTCGCCGCCCCATGCCTCTGGCCTGTAACCCAGCTTGTATGCATAAATAAATAAATCTTAAAAAAAAAAAAAGCTGAAATTTTAAAAGATTCAAAATGTAAAAAAATAAAAAGTTCTTCCTTCTGTGGAATCAGGGAACTTCTGAGGTTGACTCCCAAGTGGGAGATGAGAGGGGCTGGGCTGGGGCAGACGCCCTCGCCAAGACTTGTCATCCTCAGGAGTACACAGGCCCACCTTGCAGCTGCTCTCCCCGGGGTAGGGGTCCAAGGAGGAAGTCGAAGCAGCACTCTTTTCCTCCACCCTCCCCTCCAAGAATTAGAGAAGCAGAAACAGATACCTCTCTATGGGGCCAGACACAAGTTCCCACCACCGCACTGATCAGCGAAGAGGAATTTTTCAGAGCAGACTTCAAACCCACTTTGCTCGTGTAAACTCAGGAGGTGGTACAGGCTTGGGAGTCAGGCAGAACCTACGCTGGCCCGATCCAGCGCCGCCATCCTTTCAAATGCGAAATGGGAGAGGAGCAACACCAACTTCGTGGTGTGGACAAGCCGCTCCAAACCATCAGGTAAACTATTGTGTCAAAGACAAGTGAGCCTCGAAGAGCCGTCTCCTTCCCGAGAATAGAAATTCTCAACCTGTCAGCCAGGCCTCAGGCCCTGTGTGGCCATATGATTGGGCTGTTGGAAAAGTCAGGACATATTTTTTCTATGCAAAAATATGTCCTGACTTTTCCAAGAGTCCAATATGCTCCAGGACTGGGTGTCAGCTGAGAGGGGTCCTGCCTGGCTAAGACCACTCCGCTGTTCTTGGTGATAGCTGAGGTCACATGGGCCAACGTGATGGACAAAAAGAAAGGTATGGAATCGCTGTGCACAGCTCTTCGCCTGCTCCCAGGAAGGCCTGCCATGTTCCGGGCTGACGTTGCCCCATCCCAAGCTCCCCCAAAGGCTGCTCTATTAATGGTCCCAGTTCCTCCCATCCAATCCTTCCTTCCAAAATGAAGCAATAGAGAATTCTCTTCCCCCTGCGATGCCTCCTTTACCAGGGGCCCCAGGAAAAGGCTCTCAGAATAATTGAATAATCCCAAGCGAATATGAACAGCAGTGGAGGAGGCGTGTGGAGGGGTAACCCAAGGTGAAATTTATTTCTGTCAACTGGTGGTCTATTTCCCTGATACTATTTCCTTGTATACAGATAAGGAGTTATCTTAAATGACCATGTCTTTTTCAATTTGTACTTAACAGTCAATCCCATTTTCCTTATATGATACTATCACAGCTGGATGAAAAATGCATTCAATAATCCCTAAGGATCTTCATATATCAATATCAAATGGTCTGAAATTGACCTGTTATAAAATCCAGTCCTTCAAGCTAGCAAGAGACTAAATCAAAAAGAAGCAAATTCTAGCACTCGCGGTGTTTTGCGTAAGCTAAATGCTCCAGTTCTGATGCTCACATTGCCCGGGGTCTTAATGAGAACAAATGTTCAGCAGCCATTAAAAAAAAACAAAAAATACCTGAAAGACAAATCTGGATTATTGATACACCTGCCTAATGAATGGAACTTGTCAGACAAATGGGCCTGGGGGGAATATTAAGTGTTGGGGGGGGGAAGGGAGGATTCGCAAGATCCACCCACCAAAAGTTCTTTGCAACCTGCAGAAGGTCATAGGGTTCCAGGGGATATGGGGCTCAGGAGCGCAGGCTCAGAGACACGCCTCATGGAATGACCTGTTCATGTGCCTCGATCTCTTCTCAGCAGTAAATATGTGCTAGGCAATCTTCTGAAGTTCTCTGATGGCAAAAGCAAATACTAGAATTTCCATCCCTGTTCTCAGTTCTTCATCTGCAAGTCGGAACAGGATTTCTACTAAGGAAAGCAATTTTTCTTCCTGCATTCTAAATTCTCCTCATTATTCACCTCATTATTAACTATGATGGAATAAATTCCTAAATCTTATTGACTCCTTAGAATAGTCCTCTGACATTTGAAAAGAAGAAAATGAAGCTCAGGGCAGTAAAGAGACTTGCCCAAGGCCACACGTCTAGTGATTCAAACCCAGGCTCTCCTAATCCGGAGACTATACCCTTTACCACTGTACATTCCATCCTAATAGGATCTTAATCAATATTTTCTGGATAGAGGGTAATTTGGGAAGGGGAGGCGAAGATGGTGATACTGGTGATGCCACAAACAGCTCTTTGGAATCAGAGAGAGGAACGTGGGTGCCCAGGGTGTGGGCATGCTTCTTTCAGGACTCGGGACCACAGATAACCACCTGGGGTAGGAGAAACATATCCATTGTGAATGCTTTGGTGAAGATGCACAGGACGCTGCAGGAGCAGAGGCAAAGAATTTCTAGACAGGTGGCATCTGATCCCCAAGTCATAGCAGTAGAGTGGCTACAATTACTGGAAGTTTCTCAGAAAATGGATAAAATGATACTTTTCCTGCAAACGGCTAGAAATATGGTTCAAAGATGGTCTGTGAGCTCTATCCATACCTTGAACACTCTTAACACTTGACTGCCCCAGGACCTTAGTATGTGCTGTTCTCTCTACTTGGGATGGCAGTCCTCCATTTTCCACGTAACCGGCTTCCTCTCATCTTTGGATCTCAAACCAAAAATCTGACCCTCAGAGAGGGCTTCCCGGACCCAGCCCTGAAATGTAACATAGCTGTCCCCTGATTCTCCATCTAATAAGCCTTGTTTATTCCCTTGGGAATACTTTCAACGTATAGATATTTTCCTCATTTGTCCCTTGGCTTGTTTGAGTTGTCCTTCCCACTGGACAGTGGATTTCATGGGAGCCGAAGATTACTATGCTTGTCTCAGTCACTGCTGTATTCCCAGCCCCTGTCAAGCAGGGTGCTCAGTGAGACTTGTTGAATGAATGAATGAACGAACTAATGGCTTCCATACTTGAAAGACTGATATTGGGCAGAGGAGTCAACCATCACACATCCCTTGTGTGCTCTGAGACGCTGAGCCAGAAAAGGGGCGGGGGCAGGATCATTGTGTGACCTGGTCCATGAAGGAGGGAGTCAGAACTGGCTTCCTGGAGCTGTACCCCAGCTGGGCCCAGAAGCATGGACAAGATTGTGCTGGGCCAAGAAAAAAGATTCTTCCTCTTCACCATAGACACCTGCATCAGTGTCTCCAGGGAAGGGTCAACAGGTATTAAAAATACGGACCTCTCTCCCCACTCCCAGTCTTCCCCGGGTGAATGAGAATCTCCAGATTCTGAATGTGCTGAGTCAAAATCTCCAAGCCCAGCACCTGAGTATCTGCATTCTTACCAGTTATGCTAAGTTCTGAGCACAGCAGAGTTCAAGGAATGCTGCATTTTTGCAGCCATCGGAAATTCAAAGCCAAACGAGCAGGTGCCAAGGAACCCCTTGCCAACCAGACTTTTGCTCACCCCTCGAGGGGCGGGCCTTCTCAGGATGGCCCTTCTTGCTGAGATCTGTCACTCCCCCTTCCTAGGAAGACCTTTCCCTGTTTGGTTCAAATGGACTTGGGCTGCCCCTAGGCCTCCGTCTAGCAAGCCCACCCAGGGAACTTGCTAGATCAGGGAGAAAGATATCTGCAAACATCACTCATCCTGTTTAGTAAAGAGAGAGCTTTTCCTTTTTGAAGAGGAAAAAAAAGTCCCTGATGATTGACTGCGTTTTTGCATCTTCCAGCCATTTGTTGCCATGTAATATAGACATTTGCCTGTCAACAAAAATGCCGTCAGTTTTACAAACACACTTATTCCACTGGCTTCGTCAGGGGGAGTGTTTTGACTGGCTTCACTTGTTGAGTGTCTGTGCACTGCTTTGCCCCGACCAGCTGCAAGGCAGGCGCAGGTTGCCCGGAGCGTTCTCTTCCCAGCCTATCTCCTTCCAAAAGGAAGAGCCGGCTCCAGCAGCATAGAGACTGGGTCCGTGAGGACCAGCGGGGGGAGAGAAAATCTAGGACTGAAATCTGACTGTCTAGTCGTCAAGACTTGGGCCAGTCACTTTCCTTTCTAAGCCTCAACTTCCTCCTCTGTAAAATGGGAATCAGACTCACACCTACATGCATCTCACACTCCAAGCTCGAACGAGATCTTCCTTGTAAAGGAGGAAGCGCCATGGGTGGCCAACCTCCAAGATGGCTGCATCCTCCTTGACTTCTATTATACACTCCTGGGTGTGGTCCCCTCCAGCACTGAGTAAGAGCTAGATTGTAGGACCAGTGGACTATGCTGGACATGGTGTGGAGTTTCTGAGACTACATCATAATCGCCATGATTTCTACCTTGCTCTCTTGGGTCACTCACTGCAATAGCAAGAGAAATCCTGAGCCAGAACCACCCACCCCAGCTGCCCCCAAAACCGTGAGCCACAGAAATTATGAAAAATAATATGGTGAATGTTAAAAGCTACTAACTCTTTGGATGATTACTGTTACACATAGTAGCTGGCACTTAAGTCTGTATAAAGAGAAATAACATATGTTTCCTGTGTGCTGGGTACTAGGGAGTTTACGTACATAACTCACTCCATACCTATGAGACAGATCCTGGTACGAGGATTGTTTTAAACCTAAGTCTCAGAGAGATGGAGCAACTTCCTCAAGGCCACACAGCCTGAAAGGGCAGAGGCAGGATTTGAACCCTGGCCTGACTCTAGAACCAAATCTTCAATCCCTGCACCACACTGCATTCCAGGTATCAGTATAAATTATTGCTCTTATTGCTTGTATCGACTTTTGAAGGAGTGTTTTTCCCCAGGAAGAGGACTAAGAGAAAGCAAATTGCCTGTAAGCCCCCAATCCTCCATGACAAATGAGACAAACTCCAGACTCCTCTACCCTAAGGTCAGCAAGTCCAGTAGAGTCCCCTGATCATCTGGAGGAGACACAAAGATGATAGGGGGCCGGGATCCCCCAGTAGCGACAGTCCCATCTGTAGCCTGCATACTGGGGCATCAGGGGTTAAAGAGAACCACTCTCTGCTGCAAGAAAATCTCTCCAACAGTGTTAGAGCAGGGGAAAAAGGCAAAATGATTGTAAATTCCGCCAGGGGAATTCTGCCATGAATCCAGCTCACCTTTCGTGGACCCCCCCGCTGCCCCCCGCCCCGCCTGAGAGGATAACTGACCTTTGGAGGGAAATAATGAAAAGAAGAAATTCCTTGGAGAAAATAATGTGTCCGGGCCCCAGTAATGAGATCGGCTCCTTTTATGTTGCCATGACGACGGCAGTCATTTTATAATACAAAATAACATGAATGGGTGCTGGTGCAGCCTCGCCTACCAAGGGGGGCGTGGGGTGGTGGGGAGGGAGTTAGCCTCTTGCAGGCTGTGGTCCAGAGGTCAGCCAAACAGCTGGGGTCAGGGCTGCTGTGTTTCATTTCCCCAGAGAAGCAGGCCTGGCTTCGGGGGTATCATCAGGCCTGGGGGGCTTGGGACTCAAGAGGGGCTGGGGTTCCTGACAGGCAGCATCAGCTGCAGGGTGGTTGGGAGTAGGGAGAGCCGAGGACCTGGTGTATTCATAATATTGACAATAAGCCCCACTTCCATGGGTAGGTGTGACCTAAATGGGGTATCTCTATTTCCCCCCTATGAGAGAGTGGAAGCAGCTCCATTTTACAGATCAGGAAACTGAGGCTCAGAGAGGTGAAGCAACTTGCTCAAGGTCACGCAATGGGGATTCCAATCCAGATATGACTATGGCCACCGAAGTTTAGATTAGGACCTCAGTTAAGGCTGCAGAGCTGGGTGTTGACTGGGAAGGGGGCACAAAGGGGCTTTCCAGGGTGCTGGGAACACGCTCTGCTTTGTATGGGCAGTGGGATATCACCCTGGGTTGAGTTGCCCCCATAGACTTTGCACACTTGATAGTCTATAAGTTAAACCTTGATTTTTAAAGCATGGGAGAGGGGGGTGTTATTGTTGGAATCTCACACAACATGAAGATTAAAGGTGGGGTCTGTGATCAGTCAGACCTCAACTCAGATCCCAGTCCTAGTCCGGCTGCAATCTTGGCAGGTGACTTCACCCACGGGTGCCTTCATCCTGGCCTGCGAGGGAGTGCAGGCACGTGCCACCTCCTAGGTTTGTTGAGGCTTGTCCAGGGAATGGACTCAGTTCATGGCCTCGGACCTGGGAAAAACTCGACAATGCTGCTAATGTCATCTTACTCTCCTGCCTTCCAACCACAGTCAGAAGACTTCCAGAGAAAGGACCAGAAGAAAGGGGTGAATGGGAGGACACAGGGGGAAAAGGAGGGCAACGAATACAAGAAGAGGAAGAGGAGGAACAGTTTGATGATGGGAGCTAAGGCGGCAGAAGCCAGGCAGCCAGGAAGGGGTTCAGAGCTGGCAGCAGGAGCACTAGTCACTCTTGTGCTGTGTGGACTCAGGAAAAGCGCTCTGTCTCTGAGCTGTGGCTTCCTCATCTGTAAAGGTTATCTGGGAGGCCTCGGGAACGCACAATTGGCACACAGGCTACTGGAGGAGGAGGCCGGAGAGAGGCAGGGCCAGGGGTGGGGTCCAAGTTGCCCCTCTCAGAGCATAAATTTAACCTTGTCTATACCTTGCCCTTAAAAGCTGTCTCAGAACTCTACCACCAGCCATGGGAACCAGAGACTAACTCCAGCAGGGACCCTCAGAGAAAAACACAGTAACAGCCCTTAAAATAACAGCCCCAGTCAGCTTTTTATAGGTCTGCGTCTGAGCAAGGAGCGCAGCAACGAGTTACAGGGATTTTTGTCTGAGAAATGAGGAGAAGCAAGCACAGTGTCTGCAGAGAACCTCAGGCCTGTTTTAGAGGGATGGTCTGGAAAAAACGACATTACTCATCACGCAGTGCGCTGTCGCCCTGGGCTCTGACCTGGCCACACACCCTTCTGAAGCTGGGCTGCCTCGGGAATGTCCCTTTGACTCTCTGGAATTGGCTTAACCCGCAGGAACACAAATGCCGGGCCACGAGCCAGCCAAGCTGAGCGCCGCACAGCTGACATCTTCTATAAGTCTCACGACATGTTGTCACCCCATTTTACAGATGAGAAAGCTAAGGCCCAGAGCAATCAAGCATTATGGCTGAGGTCACCCAGCTGCTGAGAGGCTTTCCCCAGATTCGTGCTCACATCCATCTCACTCCTGATGCTGGGACACTGCCTCTTGGGAGAAGAGGGCCTTACAGACAGGCACTAACATCCTTGTCCTTGATCCCAAGCCTCTGAAAGCCCAAAACTGGATCAAAGAACCTGGCATGAAATGAAACAAAGCCTGGGATCTAGAAGAGGTGAGGATTATTGAGGGTGTTAGTATGGGGGTCTATTGGATGCTTCTCAGAGAAGTTCTTTCTTACTGGTCAGTAATCCCAGAGAAACAATGTCTTGGGGAAGAAAGGAAATGCCAGAGTGGACCTACCCACTAACAAGGAGACAGTGAGCTTTTCATCCCCATGTTCTAGTACATGCCACCGCTGTCGGAGCTGTTTTAGTTAAATATGAAAATCTGCTCAGTTAAGATTATAGAAACTGGCTTCTAAGCCCAGTTTTGTCACTGTTGATCTAGGGCCTCAGTTTTCCCATCTGCGTATTGGGAACTAAGAGTCCTGTGAGAGGCCTTTCAGAGTGTCAACAGCCCCCAGAAGACCTTCGTGAGCCAAGCTGGCTATAGGTCCCTGAGGACTCCGAGAGGGCTGAGGGTCAGCCCTATGCCCCACAGGGGCTTTCAGCTGGACTCAGCCTTTGGGCTCCTACTCACAGCCCAAAACTCAGTCCCTCCGGTCCATGGCCCCTTCCTGATGAGAGCCAGGTGACCTGGCGAGGCCACTGTTCCTTTCAAATACCTGTTTCTTCCTGGCTGGGACTGGACACGGTATCGTGGAGACATCTGGCAACCTCTTCAACCTCTGAGTCTCTGAGACATCCTGGGGCGTCAAGCACATCTGGACAGCTGGAGGGAACCACAGCAAACATCTGGGGGAGGGGAGGAGAGTGGTGCGGAAGGAAGCTGTTGCTCCCAGGGTCCGAAGGACAGAGCCCTGGCCCCGCTCCAGGGAGCCAGGTGGACTGTGGTCTTAGGTCTCAGGATGTGAGTGTGAGTTAGTGTGTGTGTGCACATATGTGAACATAGAGGTGCATGTGAAAGCCTGCATTTGTACTCGGGTCTATTGTGTTGTGCGAGCAACACATGTGTGTATGTGTGCATGTGTGCCGTGAGAATACGTTACATTTGTGTGAGCATGTACATGCATGTGCACATGTATATGCTATATCTGTGTGTGGTTGTGTATGTACACATGCGTGTGTACACACACATGAGTGTGTGTTTCTAGATGTACATAATGGTGATATAGTGGTAAAGACTGGATTCAAATTCCAGCCATCACTTCCAGGCTGTGTGACCTTAGGCCAGTCACTACACTTCTCTGAGCTTCAGTTTCTTCACAGAAGAAGATGGGCAGTTGGTAATAACAAAGCCTCCTCCAATTGGGCAGGTTTTGCAGAAGTAATGCATGGACACCAGTTAACACCAGCCCCCAACAAAAGCGGCACGACTGCCCTGATTATTCCTCTAATTTTCCTGCCTGCTGTGTCTCTGGGTACCGGGAAGATGCAACCATCAGGGCCAGCCCTGTTCCTCGTGGGCCTGCCTGCCGCCCCCCGTAAATTCAGGAATTGCCTGCCGCAGGAATGCCATATTTCTATCATCTCCCAGACAGCGTCAGCCCTTTCAGAGCTGTTTCCTTTTGGCTTGCAGCCAGATTTAGGAGTTTTACGAAAATTCCCAAGACCTTTAGCCGTCTCGACTTGAGAAGACGGGGCTGCTGGGCTGGGGAGAAAATGATAGGCTACGGAAGGCAGGAAGCAAGCTGCATTCCAGGTCCCAAGGAGGTAGGCTGGCTGGCGGGAGGCTCGGCTCGGCCAGGACATTCTTCTCCCGGTTAAAAATATGCAGCACGTCAACTTCAGCAAGGCCCCTGCGACCTAAATCTATTCCAGAAAGCAGGAAGGTACAGCAGAATCCGCCTCAGACTGGGAAGTGAAGGAAGTCGGCGATCCCCAGCGGCCCCGTGTCCACTGCATCATCTTCCCCAGGCGCCGGCGGCCCTTCTCCTGGCCCGTGTTTCCTTATCTGCATTGTCTGCAGCACAACATCCAGACCTGGAGTTCAAATCCCAGCTCCACCCCTTTCTTGCTGTGTGTCCTCTGGAGAATCGCTTCAGCTCTCTCATTCTCAGTTCCCTCAACTTGAAAGGGGGAACAAGGAGGTAAGCCTGAAAAGGAGCCTCCAGGGACTAACAGTGGTGGCGACAGCAGCCGCGAAGCTAGGCCTGGTCTCATTACAGTGTCACCAGCTGCCCAGGGGAGCTTTGCCTCTTCTGATATGCACAGTTGTTTGAGGGGCAGGGGGTACCCCTAGCCTGGGAGTTAGGAGCCCCAAGCTGTGCTTGCTGTGTGGTCATGGGCAAATCACTTGAGCCTTGAACTGGATTATCAAGTCCCACACAGAGTTTTAAACACTCCAGTGGCTAAGAGATGGTGATGGGGGGAGGGGGGGACAGCTTTTTTGGGGTAATTTCCAAATATTTATTTTAATACATATTAAAAATATCACCACTTCAACCTAGGAAGTCATGGATATTGTTGCTAAGGCTGAAGGTAAGATCTTTTTTAAGACAATTAATGTAAACTTGATCTGGAGAAGGACGTTGGGGAAATGAAGAGGCGAAACCACCCAGATGACCCAGGAGGGACCAAGATTGGAAAAACAGTCCCTGGATATTCTGCAGAGAGATTCAGTTAAAACCCTCATTTCCCCCCTTTCTTAGCTTCAAAATTCAGAACATGTCTTGGCATCTCTGAACCTCAGTTTTGTCCTCAGTGAAATGGGGTGATAAAGTGGCCCCTCCTGGGGCTGTGAGGGGAGATTTAATGAGAATGAGGCCTATAAAGCACCAGATGTGTCATCTGGCGTGTCGTAGATGCCCAGCATAATGTTTGTTACTGCAGACCTTAAATCAGTGTAAGGCGCTAATAGCAATATTCCATATGACTATTACGTGTATTATTTTCTGGACACCATTACAAGCACTTGCCATGAACGTGATCTGATCATCTATGAAGCAGCAATTGTGCAATAGCCCATTTACATGTTTTATCTTATTGAACCCTCACAACAGCTTCATACTGTCCACAGCTGTTTATTGAGCACCTACTTAACACCAGGCACCAGAGAGGCCAGTGTGAGCAAAATGAGCAAAGCCCCCCCGGGGGCTGTTCTTTACCTGCACGTTACAGGATCAGGGAAGAAACAAAACTCTGGAACCAGGCGAAGCCGAGGTGTGAACCTGAATCTGTGATTCCTACACTAAAGTCTCCACGACTATGTCACGTAGGGCCAGGTCCCCACCCTCCAGGCTGCTGCGAAGGAGACCAGAGACACTTCTGCATAATTGCAGGTGCTGGAGCCGAGGGTGACTCTCATCCTCAAGCTCCCTCCATTGTCCCCTCTGAAGGACATGCCTGTCCCAAGGGCTGAGGCAGCCCACTGCCCCCCACTTGAAGACAGACAGATGGGTGGGGTCATGGCTCACCTCCTACTAGTACAAGTGGAATTGTCATGAGACAGAGGGACCCCACTGGGTTGAAAGTGATAGAAATGATGAGCACTGCAGCTCCTTCCAAAGGGACCCCGAGTCTGACCACAGTGCAAAGGGAGCCACTGACAAAGGGCTCAAGATTGCTAGGTTGGGTGGAATGAGATGGGGCTGGGTGAGGGGAAGGACAAGCAGGTAATCGCTGGAGACAAGGACCCTGTGAGGGCTCTTGGAAGTGAGACCATGAACTTGGCACTCCTAACTCAGCCCCAGCAAACCAGTGCTTTGATTTTTTTTAATTTATTTATTTATGCATGGAAGAACTGGGCAGGTTGGAGGATGAGAGGATTCACCAGAGACAGAATGGGAAGCAGAACGGGCGAATCTACGGAAATACACTGCTGAGGGGAGCGGAAAGGTCTGCTGTGCCATGTGGGTTAGCCCCCTGGCTGGTGATGGAACTCAGGCCATAGCAGTGATAGCGCTGAAACTTAACCCTTAGGCCACCAGAGAGCCCCCCCAAGCTCTTTGATTTTGGCCATGAGAGCTGAGCTTCAGTTATTCTCTGTACAGTAGGGACAATCCTATCCACCTTGCAGAATCCTGTGTGTGAGAGAGCACACGTGGGCACATCACAGAGAGCAGCACACGGTGTGAGCACATCTCGAGCAAGCAGTGAGTGCCCTGCTTGTTTCCTGAAGCGGGCTCCCTAGAAGACAGCTCAGCTGGGGGTTCTGTGACTACAGGACAGGTCTAAGCAGTATGGCTCAGAGACTCCTCTTCCAAGAACTCCTCTTCCAGAGTTGGAAGAGTTGCCTAGCAAGACCTGCTCAAACTACACTCATTGGGCTGAACTGGAGTGTGTGTGTGTGTGTGTGTGTGTGTGTGTGTGTGTGTGTGTGTGTGTGTGTAGGGCAGGTGAGCATGTGTGGCCATGTGCACTCTGTACAAAAACCCAAAGGATAGAGGAGAGAAGGTGTCCACCATGACTGAGCCCCAAATATCTTAAGACACAATCTCATTCACCTGCCCCATCTTACAGATGAGAATCTGGGGTTCACTAGGGTGTCTCATTCACCTAACAGTGAGTGGAGGCCTGCTGAGCCCTGGGGGCCTGCTGCTTAGGCCAGAGTCTCCCAAGGAGACCAGAGGACACAGAGGGAGCAGCAGGGGGAGAGGATGCCAAACACTCCAGCCCCCGCCCCAGCACTTGGCCGCCCGTCCCCACGCGTGACAACAGCGTCAATGCAGAGACGAGAGCAACAGCTGGTCCCTACCCCAATCCAGATGTAGAGGAGACAGTTTCTCCCAAAATACTCTCATTGTGAAGTCAGAAACCCTCCTGGTATAAACAAAACGTGCTGCTCAGTGCTGGAAGGAACTGCTCATGTCTCCGCCGCTGGCCTGACTACCCCTTGGAGCTGCTGGGCCCCAGCCCTGCGGCCTGCAGGCCTCCCTTAGTGGGCCCACTCTTGCAGACTGTCCCCTAAAAGTCTCTGGGAGGGCGCTAGTCAATGCAAAGACATTTGCCTTTGGTAAAACCAGCCACCCAGTGGGCCCTGTACAAAGAACAGGAACCTGCGGGAAAGGGGTGAGGGAGAGGCAGGTTTTGAGAGGACAAGGGGTCTAGGAAGGTGACCCTAAATTTGTGTGTTCAGCCTCTTTTCTTGCCAGCCCTTAACTCTGTTTTTGTCTCCTCAGAGGAATTTTCTAGATTCCCACCCGTGTTTTGGTCTGCTCCGCTTTTGACCACGCTGTTCCGTCTAAGATTTCATTCAGAGAAAGAATGTTGATGCAAATAAAAGAAAAAGAATTCTCGAAAACCAAAGATTTGACCTAATCTAAACCTTGGATGGGAAACTAAGGCACAGAGAAAGGTATAAGGGACGCGACCCAGTGAAAGCTAAACGGTAAGGTTTTGGTAAAGTGGGGCAGTGCTCAGGTACCCCACCTCCCATTCAGGGCTCTTTGTAAATCTCCCAGTCCTATTGAAGGTGGGATGAGGGGACACTGAGTCCCCAAGGGGCCAGGAGAGAGAGGGTCTTTGGAGGGCAAGAGCTCCTGGGCCAGTCCCACATCAGGTGCAGGGCTAGGCGGCTGGAAGGGAACGGCAGGGATGTTGCGAGCATCTCAGGGATAAGGGAGCCCTTCAGTCACTGTGGACACACCACCTTCCTCCAGGAATCACCCATGAGGGTGGAAATGTGGGCACCCAAGCTCTGTTCCCTCATCCCGAGAGGATTCCTCATGGCCCAAGCCCACCCAGATTCCCTCAGAGAAGCAAAGGCTTTGTTGTGGTTCAGATAGCCACAGAGAGGACCCAGAGGCTCCAGCCAATCTTCTCCAGGAGGAGAGTGAAGATCGCAGGGGTTGGAGGCAGGATTCGAACCCAGACCTCTGGGCTGCAAAACCTGGGTTTTACTCTGCACTCCACAGCCAGGTAGAAGGTCCTCGGCTAGAGCTGAAGGGAAAAACCCAGAGCTCTTCTGGACCCACACTCTTCTGGGCAAACACTCACATGGACGGGGTTCCACCCAAGGGAGCCGCCCAGACAGGAGACAGGAGCAGCAGCTGGGCCCGAAGAGTGTAGAAAGGGAAAAAGTCGGTGGGCTTGGAGTGGGCGCTGATCCAGCGTTGTCCCAGCAACCCCACACAACAGCCTCATAAACAGGACGGTCCCAGGAGGAGGCAGGCAGGGAGGGGCCCCTCCTACCCTGAGGATGAGGGGTGCCTGGCAGAACCTGACAAGTCTGAGGAGCCAGAAACCAGTGTGATGCTGGGAGTGGGGGAAGCCTGAGCACAAACGGGCACCGGGCCACCAGGCTTGGGGCAATTCCATGGGAGGGGGCCCTGGCCAGGGTCCAGGCTACAGTCACAGATACCCAATACCCACAGTTGGGAGGGCCCAACCCCTTCCCAGATGGCAGGAGCCACGTCCCTGGGTTGTCCAAGATCTGCCTGCACACCTCCAGTGCCAAGGAGCTCATTCCCCATTTCGTGTGCACACAAATCTGTTGAATATGGAGCTTAATCGGCCTCTACTCATTCATTCACCCTTTGGACCACACTGAATATAGGTTGAAAAATGCCCAGGTTCCACTTTTAAAGTTTTTATTTTTGTTGAAAAATGTTAAGTTCCATCAGAATTACATGAGTATTTTTATTGCCGTGATCCTAGTTCCTAGCATGGTACTTGGCCCATAGTATACCCTTAGCAGATACTTATAAAATGATAGAATGAATGAATGAGTCTAGGGCAAACATGCAAAAGTGCATTTCTCCCTTGGTGTTTAAGCTAAAGTTCTTCAAATGCAAGAATCAGCCAAAGGGGCCTCCCTGTTGGTGCAACGGGTTAAGTCTCAGCCTACGAGTTCAATCCCCAGCCAATGAGCTTCCCACATAGCCCAACAGGCCTCTCCTGTCTCGCCTGCAACTCCCCTCAGCAGTGTACTTCAGTAGCTCTACCTGTTCTGCTCTCCACTCTGGTAAATCCTCTCACCTTCCCTCCCACCCCACCCCCCGCCGCCCACACACACACCTCTGGCCTACACCCCAGCTCTTGTATGCATAAATAAATAAATCTTTAAAAAAAAAGAATCAGCCAAAGGCAGCCGGGAGAAGGATTGTCTCAATGTAGAGTCCAAGCCAAGATAAGGAGCAGGAAGAGGCAAGGAGGGGGGAGTGCATGGTCCAGGAGAAAGGCTTGGGGAGAAGTGGGAGAACCATGGTCTCACTGCTGTGACTGATGGGGTCATCGGAGAGGTGACCCTGAGAACTTCACAGAGCCAGATTCTAACTCCTGCAGGGTTAGAGGCCTCTCTGAGTCAAGTCAGGAGTAATTACAACACTTGCAAGAATGCAGCAACCTGGAGGCTCCTCGCAGCCTCCGTGCAGGACAGATTTAAGCCCAGCCTGCAGAGGGGACCCTAAGGCTGGAAGTAGCAAAGCCAGAGCAAGACCAGTGCTCTTCTCCTCCCACAGCCACAGGCCCACTACCTGGTTCTAGCAGGCAGAGGAGGGAAGGAGAGATCACAGCGGCTGGGCCCACTGAGGAAGGGCCCACTGGGGCTGCCCAGAAGGTAGGTTAAGGCCCAAATGGGACGGGAGGAGTTTGGACTTACTCCTGCATGTGTAGGGGGCCATTGGGGGACCTTAGAGAAAAAGCAAAGAGCAGTGGACAAAAGCAATGGCTGAGGCTTGATCAGCTCCTCACTTTCTCACTGGGTGACCCCAAACCAACCTCTCTGAGCCCCTATACACATTTGAAACAGCAGTAATAGCAGTAGCTACCCATGGGGCTCTCGTGGAAGTGACAAGGTATAAGGCACGTCCCTGGTGCCCAGGAAATGCTGGTTACTTATCAATCTTACGAAGAGGCATCTCTCCAGCATCTCACCACATAGCTGGGCCCTCCACAGGGAGCCTCAACTCTAAGTTTCTGGCATGGAGGTATTGGGGCGGCAGCTGCGTGGCGCTCTCCCCGAGAGCCTCAAGTCAGCACCGCAGGGCTGAGCGAACCAAATGCTCTGTCCACATGTCCACCACTGCTCGTGCAGTGTCCTCTCAGAGACATGTGTCCTGGCTCCCTGCAAAAGGCATGTCCTGCCATTTCTCAATGTAAAGGGAAGAGTTAATAATTGACTACATTTTTAAGTTACTCATACCCAGAACTGGGTGTGGGACCCCCTAGACTCATGATTTGCTGTCAGAATTTATCCATCCATCCATCCATCCATCTATTCATCTTCCCATCTAGCCATCCATCTGTCTGTTTATACATCCACTCTCCAACCATCTATTCATCCACTAATCCACACATTCTCTCATCTTCCCACCATCCACCCATCCCACTGCCATTCAACTTATGTGTATTCAAAGATGACCAAGAGAGACCAAACTCTGCCCTTACAGAGTTAAAAAAATCAACCAAATCATGCATGTCACCCTTCTAACCCATTTTCCCCTCTAAAGGCAGAGAGGATTTTAGAAAACCTAAGTCCTGGGCCCCTGTTATGCTAGAAACAGTGACCCCTGCTAGACTGGGGAGAAAATATCTTCTCCATCATCACTGCTGGAGATGTAAAGTGTTACAATCTTTTAGAAAAGCAATCGTGCTACATCCCTGAAAATCTAAAATCTACCTCGGGGCCCAGCAAATCCCCCTCCTGGGAATTTCTCCCACAGAAACAAATGCACAGCACTTAAGAATGTGGACTTGAGAATGTTTTCCTGCAGTGTTATTTCTAGTGGCAAAAGATGAAAAAGACAAAATCTGACTAATGCCTGCAGTCAAGAAATGGTGAAGGCACTGGGCTGCTTCCAGGCCACGGAATATTACACAGCCCTGGACAGAGGGAAGAGCTGTACCGAGCGACTCAAGAGATTCCCAGGTAGCATTTGAGGGAAGAGCAAGGTGAAGAAAACTGCTTGCAATATGAGCCAGGTGCCGTAAAAGGAGCGTCAAATATATGGATTTTCGTGTGTCTGCGTGCTTATGGAAACATATGGCAATTATAAGAGAATTAAGATTAGGTTGCTAACTTACGTGACCTAGTTGGGAGTATGGTCTGAGGTGAGGGGAAGGGTGGAGGAAGCCAAGGGAAAAGAAACAAAGGAAATAAAACTGTCAGCGTTAGAGAAACACATGGGTGACATGATGTTTATGCAGGTATAATAAAGCTACCCACATGGGTAGTTTATAAAGGAACTAAACCAAAAGACCTTTGCACATTCTGTTCCTTCTGCCTGGGCTGCCCTACCCTGCAGCTGTATCACATCATGGCCTCTTTTTGAAGATCCCTGAGAGAGAGAGAGCACAAGCTTCAAGACAAGACATGAGCTGACACTAGTAAATACCTACTGTTTGCCCAAGCAAGGGATGGGTTTCAAGAGTTGACTCCCAGGCTTCATTCTCACAAGCCCTGGGTTTGCCACTCTCCACTTTGCTGCACACTGCTCTTAGCACCGCCATTCAAGGCGGGCTCCCCTTCTAGTCTTCCAGCTGCATTTGATTCACTCCAGTTTACAGAAGAGGAAACCGAGGTTCAGCGTGGCAGTAAACTATGCCCATATCACATGGCGACTGAGACAGGATTTGAATCCAAGACTCTGACCCTTAAATCTCACCTGCTTCCTCTCTATTCCTGCTTCTTGAAAAGGGTGATAAGATGTGACTTTGGTTTAAACGGAGCAGTTTAAGGGTTAGCCTCTTCCATCTTAACTGTTTCTTTGCTCAAACACGTGTTCTGAAGTAGAGGTCCAGGAGTTGAAGCAACCATCATTGGCCCTAGACACTGAGGCCTATCACTTCCCAGCTGGAAGATGGCCTCCATCCAGCCTCCAGCCTGCGGCCTTCACCACCACTCACCTGATCCTTACTTGCCTCAGCAAATACCCTCTTCCCTGCCTCCCAAATTGAAAAAAGCACAAACATGGCCTTCAGGGCAGGTACATAAGTCACCCCGTTTTAATAGGAGCACTACTGTGCCTGTGTCACCTCTGGTTGTGAGACAGAGGCCAGGCCCTGCTGAGTTTTAATCGGAGGCTCCTGTTGTTGAACTCTGCCTGCCTGTTTATACCAGAGGTTTCCCAAGAGCTTAGAGACAAGGGTTGTCTCAACAAGGCTTTGTCACTGGAACCTTGGTAAAATGCACAGGCCCAGGGCCTGGGGGCCTTTATAGAGTACCACTGTCCACTGAGATCGCCGAGTGGGTGAGTCCCAGGACAGAGAGGCTGAGGGCCTTGCCTACAGTCACACAACAAATTAGTGAAAGGAAGCAGCAGTAACACCCAAGATGGACAACTCAACAACTAAGGGCATCGTCATCTTCACGTCATCATCATCCCTTGACAGCCAGAGCCCATCCCAGAGCCCCTGGAGGAAGCAAGGTGCTTTATAATTTGGTCATCTCCCCATTTCTGCCCTTCCAAAACCCTGTTTCAGGTACTGTCCATTTTCTTCATTGATTCATTTATTTCAACCTCAGACTCATCTGAGGCAAAAGCATGAAGAAAACCACCGGTAGGACGTGCTCAGTAAATCTGTGTCTAACATGTACCAAAACAATACAAAGAGGAAAACGGAAACTCTGCTCATCTCCCGCCTCACTCACTGCAGAAACACAAACAACCCTTCGGTGAATGCTGTGTCCTTTTGCTTCATCTTGACCATGCCCCTTCATGATTGGCAGACTGAGCCCATTTCATGGACGAGGTAAACTGGGGCTTGGAGATAAACAGGGGCTTAGGATAGCTTGGTCAACCACCCTGAGAGAGGCAGATCTGGGGTTGGACGCACAGTTCAAAACCCTCCCTTAGTTTTTTCTAGAAGTCACCCATACCGGGAAACTTTTAGCCTTACTCAGCAATCACGGATGATGAAAGGGGTACCCAATCAGCAGTGCGCCCATTCTAGTGACGCAGAAACCAAGGCCCTGGTGGGCAAATCACCCAGTTCAGGCAGGCCCCGGCCTCTTCATCCCCCCTGCCCAGCAGTCCTGCAGAGGCCTTCCCCAGACCATCTCACCTTGCCCTATGCCTACTTTTTACTTCCTGTGATATCTGTCTTGCTTCCTGAAATACTTGTCTTATTCTGGAATATGACAGGAGGAGAGTCAGCTCAAGGAGGAAGATGAAAGGAATGGTTGACTCTTTTCACCAAGACATAGTGTACAGTCTTCTCAGATGGACCAAGCAGGAGACAGACTGGGGTGGCCGAGGAGGCAGACCCCCCCCGGAACAGCCAGGACACCCTCATGGAAAGGTCATCCCAGCCTTGGTACAGGCCATCCCCTCCCCCTGCGAAGCTCCTCACCCCAAACTCACCCATGGCCACTCAACCCAAATACTCCCTCCTCTGCAAGCTTCCCAGACCACCCTCTCTGGATGGGACTATCTGCTTTTCTCTTTTATCCCAGTCTTTTCTCTTTAAGTTTTTACTTTGTAGCCACCCAGCACAATGTGGAATCATGAATGCCTTCGTGGGTTGATTTGATTAATGTCTCCCCTGAACCCGGAGCTCCAGGAGGGCAAGGACCCTGTCTTCCCAGTTCCCTGCTATTTCCAGCTCCAGGCACAAAGCTGGTGCTGAATAAATATTTGCTGAATCAATGACTGAATGAGTGCTTACCTTGAGGGCTAGGGCCCTTGCAAGCCCTACCATACTCTTAGCATCCAGTGCAGTGTGCATAGTAATTTCACAAAGGTCTACAAAGACAGAAGAAAGGAGAGAGGCAGGGAGGGAGGAAGGAAAAAGGAGGGAGGCAAGGAGGAGAAAAGGATAGAGGAGAGACTATGAGCTCTCACCTTTTAAACTAGGGAAGCCTGAAGCCCAGAGTGGGAAAAAGGTTTGCCCAAGGTCACACAGCAAGATAGCAGTCAAGGCACCAGGTATCACGGTCTCTCCAAGTGGCTCCACTCTTGCACCTAGTCCCCATCTCTTGCTGGAGCTGGGAGGCTCCAAGACAGGGAACTAGCAGAAGCAGCTCTCCCGAAAGGCCCGGCCTCCCATGCTCCTCGCAGTCCCAGGCAGACAGTGATCGAGGAAGCCGGCCCTCTTGTCACAGACAATTGAATTCTAACCAATTTATCTGTCAAGACAGCACTCACAGACCTGAATCCTGGAGCTTAAGACTCTGTAGTCAAAATAAACCCTTGGGCCTCCCCCATATGAATTATAGGCCAACATCGCAATGGTGGGCGGGAGGCTCCCAGTGACCTACTTCCCTCTCGCTGCAGATCAGGAGGAGGAGGCAGCCAGTGCCAGGGGCTTTAACACACTGCAGATGGATCCCTGTCCCTCGGCTGCAGGAGGGGTGGGCACTGGGGTGACGTCAGGCTGGTCCCTGCTCACAAGCAACCCAGACAAACGTGCTACAGAGTTCAGGCCCCACACACACACATTGCCCAGACTCCTCTGCCCGAGATGAAATGAAAGGAGCTAAAAGGCGGGGGCTGTCGGGAACTCAGGCTGCCCAGGGCTCCTAGGGGCACCTGGCCAGGGAGGGGCTGCAGCATCTGCCTTGGGGTTGATGGCATTGAGGGGCTTGTAGTGGACCAATTCAGGGGTGGTTGACAAGGCTAGGTAGCCACTGGTTTCTGCACCCGCCAATTCTTCACTTGATTCATCACCCGTTCAACTTGTCACTCACTCCTTTATTCACTTGGCCACTCAGTCATGTGTCTACTCATCCCCCATGGGATGTAGCCAAGACTCAAGCACTGCAGTCCAGTTCCTCCAACAGTGACCTGGCAGGCCTCCCACCTCACCTCTTCATGCCTCACTTGCTTCTCCATAAGATGGGATGATTGGAGTTCCTACCTCATGGACTTGGTCGGGGTAGTAAATGAGACAGTGAGGAGAATATGGTTGGCACAGGACTCATGAGGCAATTGGTTATCATTACAGTTATCATTGGGCCTGAAATTTAAAAGAGCATTATCCTGAGAATAGATTCATTTGCTAGTCTCTTATGAAAGAGTGTGACTGGATAATTACTATATACCAGTCACCGAAGATTGACAGGGAGAAACAGGCAGGAATTTATGGAGGGGAGAGGAGGTCCTCCTTGAAGAGATGATTCCTATGTTAGGTTTTGCAGAATGCATAGGAGTTTTTCACAGAGATGTAAGGGAAGGGCATTCTAAGCAGGCCTGGCAGCCTGAAAGTCCTATCAGGTTCAGGAAACTATAAATAATTCAAGATAGTTTGAGTGTGGGGTATATATGGAGACACATAAGAGAGACCTGACGAAGCCTGAGCAACAAAGCATGAAGCAGTGACACCATCCAGTCCTGGCTCCTAGAGATCTGACCATTGGTTCTAAGCCCTACAAAACTCCAGGCTCTTCACTGATGTTGCCTCCCTTAACTATACAGTCACTCTAAGAGCCAGCTCTCAGGTCACCTTTTGATTTATTTATTTGTGTGTGTGTGTGTGTGTGTGAGTGTGTGTGTGTGTGTGTGTGTGTGTGTGTGTAGAAGAACTGGAGTGTAGGCCAGAGGTGCAGAGGGGTGAAAGGACTCACCAGAGACAGAGTAGGGAGCAGAACAGATGGATCTACTGAAATACACTGCTGAGGGGAGCAGCAAGTGAGACAGGAGAGGTCTGCTGTGCCATGTGGGTCAGCTCCCTTGTCAGGGATGGAACTCAGGCCGTAGGCTTAATAGCACTGAGACTTAACTCCCAGGCCACCAGGGAGGCCCTCAGGTGACCTTTTGAATAGATGGAAAGATGGAAGCTCAGAGAATTAAACAACTACCCAATGTCACACAGCTAAGAAGAGGAAGAATCAGGATTCAAACCCAGGTTCTTATGTCTCTTCACTCCAGATAGCTGTGGAAGAGCACAGCCAAGGTCAGTGTATGCGGCATAAACATTACATGTGCGTGGTTGTGTACATGCATCAGAGGAGCATGTGTGTGTGAGCCTAGGTCTGAGCACCTGTGAGTGTTAGTTCAAGTTTGCTGGGTGTTAGTGTTTGTTCAAATGTGCACATGCACTAAGGCTAGGGAGTTCATGGTGACCATGAGTGTGTGTGCACACATGTATTCATGTGTGTGTGCTCTGTAGTGAGGTGTAAGCATGTACACACATGCATGAGAGTGCATTCCCTCATGCAGTGTGTGCAAGTGTGTGTGGGCATGAACACGTGCTGTGAGGGCACGCGCACATATACATGTGTCCCAAGAGGGGTGTGGGCCTCTCCGTGTGCACATCCCCTGCCACCCCAGGCAATCCCCCTCACCACGCCTAGAGGCCCAAAATGGGACTACCTTCGTCTCAATGCCTCTCTAGCAAATAGCCCAACTCCATCAAAACTAGAGGACTGGGATATTTTCAGGTAGTGATTTTCATATAAAAAAGCGACAGCCTCATAAATCAGGCTGAAGCTGCGGTCATCACAGCCTCAGGATTAAACACACACAGTGACTTGTTACAGCATAAATCACTCGCATTTGATTTGGGTCTGGCTGGGCGAGGGCATGCTATGTCAGCGCAGCTGCTCTAGTCACACTCATCACTGTGCATGTTGGACCTGGGGCAGGAGCCCAGCCCAACAGGTCCCAAAGAGGCAGATCTTGGGGAGGGTGGATCAACAGTCATCTCCATCAGAGGAGGGAGAAATGAAGAAAAGAAGAGTCCCTGTGTCCTACCTCAGCCCAGCCGCTCCATGCTGTGCAATTTCGGACAGGTCGTTTGACCTCTCTGAGCCCTTGTCTCATTCTGTAAAATGGGGTATTGGCTTCACCTCACTGGAATGTTATGGGTTAGATCAGGGATGCAGCAAGGGCCCAGCTCTGGCAGGCACAGAGTGGGAGCCGCAGCTCCTGGCCCTGTTCCTGCAACTACCGTCCTCGCTGCTCTAGAAACTAGCGCAGATCTGGAGAGGAGGCCTGTCCTTGGGGACGGCTCCCACTAGGCCAGCTCACTTTGAATCTATGCTGCATCCCTGGAACCCACAGTTCCCTCAGGAAAGGAGAGGGAGCTACGCTGCCGGTGGCATCACAGGCTCAGTTCTGGGCCAGTACTGCCCAGCAGTACACAGTGACCTGCAGACAGGACAGCCCAAGGGCATGTTGGCTTCGCCCCTGCCTCTGTGTGCTCCTGACCCATCCCCCTGGAGAGGATCTTGCACAGGGTAGGGTGATGTGTAAGATGGGCCAGAATCCCAGACCCTTCTCTTCAGCATCTTTTTTTTTTAAAGACTTATTCATTTATGCATACAAGCTGGGGTACAGGCCAGAGGCGTGGGGCAGTGAGAGGGCCCACCAGAGACAGAGTGGGGAACAGCACAGGCAGACCAACGGAAACACACTGCTGAGGGGGGCAGCGGGCGAGGCAGGAGAGGTCTGCCGCGCCATGTGGGAATCTCCCACGCCGGGAGTCAAAGCCGCGTCGCTACTGCCGACAGCTCCACAGCACAGCACCCAACCGCTGCGCCACCAGGGAGGCCCCTCTTCGGCATCTTAAACCTCTGTTTCCCCATCTGTAAAATGGGAATCATACCAGTACCTGCCTCCTAGGGCTGCTGTCTGAATTTAGCAAAATATTTCAAGAGAAGCTCAGTCTGAGGCCTGCCGCATGCACAGTGCTCAGGGAATAGATTATTATGATGATGATGATGATGGTGATGGTGATGGTGATGGTGATGATGTTTTGTCCTTTAAGACTGTAATTCCACTTGCACTTCCTATGCATTAAGTGGCAGCCTTTCCCACCTTTTTTCCTTCTTCCTTCTGCCTCCCCGTCTCACCCCATCTTATCAGTGGATTACAGTTTCCCATTGGGCAAGAGGCTGGGTCTGCAAGCAAATTCTAACTGAGGTTACTTGGAGGCCGTGACATTCAAACTCTCAGACTTCAATTTCACCAAGAGTGAGGACCCACAAATGGCAGGGGTATCCAGGGGATTGAGGGGGTTCTTTCTGAATCAACCCAATAACACCTACCACCACGGGAAATGTGGACCCTGTGAAAGCAAAATGGACAAGCCCTAGAGACTGACCCACATTCCGATCAAGCTGATCCAACCAGGCCTCTCTGTGCCTCAGTTTCTTCATCTATAAAATGGGGCCAGTGCTAGTACTTATATTACAGGACTGCTCAGGAGTCACCCTACATGTCTATGCTCATCAGGGTAGGGGTGGTCAGTTGACCATTTGACACACACCCCCACCTCCCAAGTCCAAAGGACCCCAAATGCCAACATGGATATTTGGACAGTGTCTCCCAGTGAACTCAGACGCTCAGTCATGGAGACGCGTGAGCAGAGTTGAAAGCAGAATGTGTTTGGCTGTGCCTGGTTCCAGACACAGTCCCCACAGTGACTTGCAAATAAGTGTTTTTTTTAAAATGCAGTCATTTTCCCCCAACAACCCAATTTCTCTGCCTTGCAGCTTTTCAACATTTAAAGCAGCACTGCAGTCAAGGTGAGCATATAAAAGGAACCTGGGCACATGGAATTCTATGGCCCTCTCTGATTGATAATACTGATCAGAAAGCACAGAAGCTGGAGCAGCCTGGGACTGACCTTGAGGAGGTTTGGGGGTCAAGCACCAAGCCTCCCCCTCCTCCCCAACTAGGTCCACAGGAGCCTCAGCTTCCTGCACACCATCTCTCACGGCGCTACGTCACCTGCTCAACCTTCCTCCTAACACAGAGTGCCTTGTCTTCCCTCTTCAGCCTCTATCTTTACCTGGAGCCTCAGGAACATTTTGTAAATGATTCTGCTTTTCCCCCACCAACTCTCTCAATCAGGGCTGCCAAGATGTGACGCTCTCTCTCTTCTTCCTCTTCCACCTCTTCCTCTCCTCTCATGTCTCTTATCTATCCATCCTCTCACTCTTCCTCCTTCCTAGATTCTTGACCACAGTTTCCCACCAGACCTCCCCAATCCAAGGTCCATCCCATCCCAGACAGCCCCGGGTTCAAATCCCACCTGCTCCTTTGCCTGTGACTGATCTTAGGGAAATTATTTCATCTCTCTGATCCTTCTTATCTATAAAGTTGGGATAATAAAATCTCTACCTCACCATATTGTTAATAAGATTGGTAAAAAGTGCACAAAAGCACTTAACTCTGTGCCTGCACCTAGTAGGCCTGCAAGATATGGCCATGATAATTATTATGGCTGTTAGTTCTCCTGCTGATGTTACTATTACTCTTGGGCAAGAAAAAGCTGGCAAGTGTGTGACCCAGGAAAATGGAACAATGTGGGCAAAAGCTTCTGAAGTATAATGTAATATGATTCCTATGGCGAATTTGAGGGCCCCCTCAAAACTTGTAAGAATTTTCAACATATTCTTAGGTCCACACAAAGTCCCCAATGTTGTGGGAAAGCTTGCTTTCCTCTGGGAACCAGGGCAACATCCCTGTAAATCACAGCCAGCGAAATGGAGCCAGCAGAGTCAAAAATTCCTTCCCCATCCTCCCAATTTCCACCAAGCAGCCTCCCAGGCCCCCTCCTCAAAATAGTGCTCAGATTCCAGGGCTGGGAATGGCAAGGCCCGGTCAGCTGTGGAATGCAGGCTGTGGGGACCTGGGATGCCTCCAGAGCTGAATGTTTGGTCCTCCTCACCTCTTGTCTCCTGCAGAAGGACCAGAAGTCCCGGGCATAGCCGTCCACAGAGACTGATCTCCCTTCCATAGTCTGTCCTGTTCCCAGCTCCCAGTCCCCAAGAGGCCCAGCTCCTCTTCTGGTCAAAAACTGAGCATAGCGGGGCACTGCCTGCCAGCCACAGCCCAGCTGCTCATGCTGAGGTGCTTCGCAGTGGGTCCCACCTGCTTTTCCATCTCATTTCCTCAAATACCCCCCTGCGCCAGCAAATCCCTTACTTTAGCCACATCAGACAGACCAGTCTTCCCCAAAGGTCTTTCAGGCCTTAACTTCCAGGCCACCTATACACGCTGTTCCCCAAATTGCATCCTCCTTTATTCTGGTGAACTTTATTCTGGTGAACTCCTGCTAACCCACCTCAAGTGGTACCTTCTCAGTGAAACTGACCCAGAATCCGCCTCCTTCCTCTGGATGTGCCCACATCTGATTCCTACAACCTTGGACACACAGGCCTATGTCATCATCCATGGAGACACAGATTGTCACAGCTAAAAAGACCATTAGGAATCATCTTGTCCTAGTCCCACTTTTCTAAACAGATTCCTTCACCCAAACAAAATTTTAAAATGAAACTCTGCAGTACAAATAGGTAAATGTAGGTTAATGCCTATTGAAGTAGGATAAGAGAACACGTTCAATGGGACTCTTTGGGTAAGTTACAGAAATGCAACTCAAAATTGCTAAGGGAAAGAAGGAATTTATCGGCTCATATACCTGGAAAGTCCAAGACATCAGGTAAAGCTGGATTCAGGAGCTGAAAAAAATGCCACTAGTAATCTGTTTTCTATTTGGGTTCCACTTTCCTTTACATTGATCTCATCCCCAGGCAAGCTTTCTCCAAATCATAATCAAAAATGGCCCCTAGGCCTCCCTGGTGGCGCAGCAGTTAAGCGCTGTGCTGTGGAGCTGTTGGCAGTGGTGATGCAAGTTGAACGCCCGGTTAGGGAGATTCCCACATGGCGCGGCAGACCTCTCCTGCCTCGCCCGCTGCTCCCCTTAGCGGTGTATTTTGGTCAATCTGCCTGTTCTGCCCCCCACTCTGTCCCTGGTGAACCCTCTCACCGTCCCACGCCTCTGGCCTGTATCCCAGCTTGTATACATAAATAAATAAATCTTTAAAAAAAAAATGGCCCCTAAAGTTTTCATCTCCCATCTTCCTGGCTCAGTCACGCCAAAGGAAAGAGAGTCTCGTTCCATATAGTCCACCAGTTCTGATTGGCCAGCTGTGACTCATATGATTGCTTTCAACCAATCACTGTCACCAGATCAATACACTGATCTCACTGGCCAATCCTGACACCTTCTGGAGCCACAGGACAGACTAACCCCTCCAAGATTAAAAATGGACTAATAAGAATGAGGAAAGAGGACTTTCCCAAGATAAAAATCAGAAGTGCTAGCCCCCCAAAAAGGAATCTAGACAGGCTCCCCCAAACCAATGCCTACTCCACTGTAACTTCATCCCATCTACTCTCCATTTACCCCCCAAGACATTTTTCTGAAATGAAGGGACTCTGCAGGACGTGATTCAAAAACCATGTATCTAGTCCCATGCACAGAAGAAAAATGAAGACCCAGAGAGGGTAAGTGGCTCCCCAAAAGTCACACAGCAGACTCCGTCATCATACTCTGGTTCTTTGCAAGTGTCTATGCCTGTTTGATGAATCTCCTCCCTGCTGGGTCCGTAGCATCTCCATTACCAGGTTTGGCTGAAAGGATTTGTCAGTTGTCGGCTTGCTTGTCTAACTAAATTAATGTTTTACATTTCTCCTCCAGTTTGCAAACTTTTAAAAAATTAATCCCATCATTTCAACAAGTGTAACAACTAAATTATCATCTTTACATGATTAAGGAGCCTGCCGCGTCTTCACTTGGCAAATACTGCATGCACATAATTTTACTAAATGTAATAAACCAACCATAGAACTATTAATTTTGCCATGGTATTCATAACAATTAGAAACGCATGAACCTTAAAATGATAAAAACTGAATGGAATACTGAAATCACAGGAAATCCCCAATCCTCCCTCTGCAGACGGAAGACGATGTCATGGGATGCAGATTAGGGCCGAGAAACAGAAATTGGATGTCATTTGCCTCTTAGCTCTATTGCAACACACCCAGAATGAGATAGACCAGAATGGGAGCACTTGGCTAGACCCATGAAGCATTCCTCAAAATCTAGAGAACCAGGAGGAACAGGTATCAGGAAAACTTTCCTGCTTTTTCAGAGCTTTAATTGCTGCTAAGAGTGTCTAGTTCTGGAATAGAAAATACATGGCAAAAGTGCCATCATCCCACTTCCTATCCTCATGGCAGACATTATTAATTGCTCATAGTACTCTTCCTGCCAAAATCAGAAAATTTGGCAGTCTCAACACAGGGTAGGAATTACCAATCAATCATGGGATAATCTCATTTACCACTGAATTTAGTCCAATCTTGTGGGATTACGGGGACAGAAACTAGGCTGCAGAGTGGAAACCAACTTTCTGTAAGTCAAATAGGGAATCAGGAAAGACTCTTAAGGGGGAAGCTGGGATGCTGTAGCTTTCCCTACACAGGCTAGGAGATGGTCGTGTTTATTATCTCATGTTATTAGCATGTTATTACCCCAGAACCTCAGTTGAGGAACGGGCCAGGCAATGGCCACACCCAGTCCTTCTTAAAAGAACTGGAATGGGATCAGAAAGCAAGCACCTGCCCAACCTGGAGTCCTCTAGTTATCCCGGCCATGGACAGCAGGACTAGCCCAGGGGCTGGGCAGCTGCTGGCAGAAGTGATCCAGATCTTTTCCAGGTTCACTTCCCTTTGTTCCCATTTCCTACATGTCCAGCCTCTAAGGGTTCAGCCCCAGACATTTCTCTCCATAGATGGCAGCTCGTTTCCTCTGAGGAAATTGCAGTTGTGCTTCTATGACCCCCACCCTTCAAGTCAAATTGAAGTGATCTGAACGGGTTTAAGACTGGCATTTTGCTGTTGGTCCAAATGCTGCTTTTTAGATGAAGACCCTCCCATTTTCCCTGCAGATCACATTGCAAGCCCATTCCCACATGAGAGAAGCTGGACTTGAGCCAGGAGTCTGGGCTTTCAACCCTAGTTCTGCTATATGACTGTGGACAATTCCCCCCACCCCTGGCCTCAGTTTCCCCATCAGCAAATGGAGAATTGGATTTGATGTTTCTAGAAGTCTTTCCCTCTCTGAGTCTGACTTTTTGATACTGCCCATGTCTTGGCTTCAGATAAGCCTCAGTGCAGACTATCGCCCTCCCCGCAGCTTGGGGTCATCCCCTTATCAAGCCTCTCTGCCTTTGCACCGGCCATTGCACCGCCCAGTAAGTGCCTTTTCCAGGCCAGGTCCCTGCCCCTGCCCCCCAAACAAAATTCAAGCCACCTTTGCCTGAGAATCTTCCTGGACCAATCATGTGCTTCCAGGTTCCAGCTCCCAGGCCCCAGGTCTTCAGAGGCCCGGGACCTACCATGTGCCTGGGCAAGTCCCCCAGGGCCGGAGAGCACCTCTCTGAGACATTGATTGCCCAACTAGCTGGAGCCATCCGGTCCTTCAGTGATCATGCCCCCAGGGATGTGCTCAGGTGTGTGATGGGTGCCCAGGATGCAAAAATGGGTCTGTCTCCAAGGAGTTCACAGCCTGGGGCAGAAGATGGACAGGAAAGGAAATCATCTCAACAAGTTGTGACTTTCCAGGCAGAAAACACAGCATGTGCAGGTTGAGGTATGAGAGAGAAAGGAAAATACTTGGGAAGTTGAAAGTGCTTTGCTAGTGAGGATGGGACGTGGACAGGTGAGAGAGCAAGGATGTAGAGAGGGAGGGGGCAGGTGATGGTGGCTGGGGCTGATGTGGTGGGAGGGGCTGGTGTGGTAGAAGGGGTCAGCGGGATGGGTGGGGCTAGCAGGCGGTTGTGCGGTGTCCAGATCCTCTATGTCCTTGCTGGCTTCCCTGAAAAGCTAGTGGGAAGGGTGCGAAGCAGGCGGCGAGGCATTTTAAAGTGACCTTTTGTGGAAGACGGCTGTGGGGATGAGAATGGTCTGGGAAGGCCACAGCAGACACGGAGGAGAGAAAAGATGGTATCCGAGATGGGGTGATGGCAGTAAAGGTGTGGAAAGGCTTTGGGGATGGTTGTGTCTGAAGGAGACAAGGACACCTTGACTCCACAAGTCACACACAGGTAAACACCTTGACTTCACAGGTAAACACACAGCAGATGCTCCAGAATAAAAACAAGGAAGGTGACAATCGTGTTGTTCAAATGACACGTGAAATGCAGGTCCACTGAATGGACCTGTGTGGCAGAAGAGGGGCCCCAGGACATTAAATACAGATTCTGAAAGCTGGTCGAGGTGACCACTCAACCTGAGACCTCTGCTGGCCAGAAGCTTGTGTTCCAGGCACAGTGGTCTGGGAAGGGAGCTCATGGCTGATCGAATCCCCTTGAGTGAGCCTCTCCAGCTCTCTGAGCCTGGTGGGATTGCGACAAGGCTCAGACACAAGACCGGCTCAGACCACAAGACCACGTGTATCTAAGAAAGGGGAGAAAAACTTCTCGGTGAGAAGATGGAAAATGCTGGGCCAATCTGCTGGCGATTGTTATCAGCTATCCCCCAGGGTGCTGGACTGAGCTGAGGCCCAGCAGCCCCTGGTGGCGGGGCTTCCTTGGCCCCACTGCGAGAAGAACCTGCTCAGCCTCCCGGTGATGATCCCTGGAGATGTCCGAGTCTCCACTTCTGAGGAATTGGAGGAAAATCAATGCGAACAATGTAGTCAAAACAAAGTTGGCAGGCGTCGCGACGGGCAGAAGTGAACATTACCGGGGACTCAATTGTGCCCCTTATCTAGCAGTTTGTTCTCAAAAGTGAGCTCTAGCCTTGCTGCGAACCCAATAAGTCTTTCAGTTTGACTCGAAACTCCACATTTTTCCTCTTTAGAAAAATGTCACCGACATTCCTGTGTTTCATTACTCTTGGTTGCGGTGGCTCTGGCCATAGGGAAATTGCTGGCGGAGGGAGGCTGCCGGCACCCGCCTCCACTGCCAGATCACACCCCAGCTGGCATGGGCCCCGGTTGTCCGGCCAGCCCAAAATGGACACAGCCTTTGTTGCCTCGACTGAGACCCTTCGCAGGCAGGCTCCACTCCAGCTCACAGGCTGCAGACACCTGGATCTGTTGCACCCCCAGCTCTCCCTGAGGCTAGCCGGAAACCCCCATGGCTCCCCGCCTTTGGGCCAGTTGTCCCTCTGCCAGGCCCTGACCTGCATCACCAAGTGTGTCTCTGCAGGTCTGGCTCTTTCTCTTCTCTCTCTTCCCTCAGACTTTCCTATCTCTATATCTGCCTCTTATTTCATTCATCTCAGCATTTATGTATTCAGCAAACATAGTTGAGCACCTACTATTTGGCAGGCACTTTCCAGAAGCAGGGTGTGCTGCAGGAAGATGAGGGCCCTGTGCTTACAGGACAGACAGTAATCAAAGAAGCAAACAGACGTGTGCAGTAGATTGTATTTTCCCAAGATTGCCTCCATAATATCTCCTGTCCTCCATGCTCGACTGGCAGAAACTGTGTCCCCTTTTCCTGGAAACTGGGCAGAAAATTGTGAAGGCCTGACCAACAGACTAGGCTGAAGTGTGGCTATCACTTCCAAGGCAGGATAAAAGCCCACTGTGTGCTCTGAGGAGACTCATTCTTAGGGCCCAGTCTCCATGTTGTGAGGAAGCCCAATCAGTGCACAGAGAGACAGACCCACATGGAAAGGGAGAAAAGTTTCCAGGCAACAGCAAACTCATAGGCCCTGGGAGTGAGTGATCCTGAAAGTGAATCTTCCAGTGCCCAGTCAGAGCAGAGAACAGTGCCTGCTAAACCCTACCCAAATGGCAGACTGGTGAGTCAAAAATTGTTGCTGTTTTAAGCCACTAAGTGATGGGATGATTTGCTACATGGCAACAAATGACTAGGCCAGCATACAGAATAATTCCACTATAATAATTCCAGAATAATTCCTATATTCCACAATAGGCAGGAGTTGGCATCAGCAGATGAGTGGATAAAGAAATTGTAGTGTGTATAAACACAGTGGAATACTATTCAGCTATAAAAAGAAAACAAAAAGATGAAATCCTGCCATTTGCCACAAATGGATGAACCTAGAGGGTAATAAGTCAGATGGAGAAAGACAAACATTATATGATTCACTCAGACGTAGCCAATCAAGAAATAAAACTAATGAACAGACAAGATAAAACCAAACAAACTCTTGGGTTATAAGAACAAAATTTTGGTTACTAGAAGGAAAAGGGGGCGGGGGGGGCATATCAGGTAAAAGGAGTCCCTTGTGGAATGGACAATAGAAACTAGACTTTGGTGGTGAACATAATGTAGTCTGTACAGGTGTTGATGTATAAGATTGGACACCTGAAACCTGTGTGTTTCAAGCCAATGTCACTTCAATCAAAATTTTTTTTAAAAATTAAATTAAAAATAAGCACCATAGAAAAAATGAGGACTAAGAAGGAAAATCAAGCCAGGTGAGGGAATAAGAGTTGTCAGAGTAAGAAGTGGGGGCAGAGGTGAAGCCCCCAGGCCAGCCCTGCCCCATCCTAGTGTCCAAGATGTATTCACTCACCTGGGAATGGGCCTATTAAGGGAGGAGGAGCTTGAGAGTTAACCTCACTCCCAGGAAGAGAATTCTAACCGCGAGTCCCCAGCCTCTGCTTGCATACTTCTAGTGAGGCGGGATCAATCCCTCGCCAGGCTGCCCAACTGGAACAGCTCTGGCTAGAGAACCCGCTTCCTTCCGCTAAGGGAAGCCTGTCTCCCTGCACTGCCTTCCAGTACCTTGTGGACCCAGGACCAGGACACAAGTCCCTCTGACCACCACAACCCCACCCCCCTATCCATGGTGGTCCTTAAAGAGAATGGCCCACTGCACAATGGGGCACTATGAAAAACCATGTCCACATATTCACACAAGCTTTTTTGAGAAAACAATCCACCAAGGAGGTCCTGCCTTCTATCCTATCCCACTCCAAAATGTGAACAACCCCTGAAATAAAATGGGTAAGTTTTTGAGTTACAAAGACCTGACCTTGAGCATTTTCTAAGTGTCAGAGTTGCTGTGTGACCTCAGGTAAGTCACTGCCCTCTCTGAGCAGTAAAATCAAATCAACAGAGGCATTTGTGGCCTCCAGTATTATTTCTGCCCTATTCATACTTCCTCCTTGTGATGATCTACTTAGTACCTCTATCTTTTACTGAAATATTGAGGAGTTTTGTTTGGGGGATTTTTTTTCTTTTTTCTTTTTTTTTTTTTTTTTGCTTTTTTATCTCCATCTTCAGTGGGAAACCAACCTTGGATGCCACAAATAAAAAGGAACCATAAAAAGGAAGAAAAATTACCACTGCTCTCCCCACTCCCAGGGCTATTTACACACGGGGTTAGCAAGGCCCAGAGAGAAGGGTTAAAGACACACTAGCGCCCACTGAGACTTTCACCCTGGTGTGACCAGAAGGTTGAGTGAGAAGGAGTCACTTTCCCACAGCCTGCTGTGGCCCATTTCAAGACCTTATGGGGGTCAGTTGTAGGGTGAAGGCTGGAACTGGATTTTTAGTGGTGCGCTTAATGTAGAATACACAGACATTGATAGATAACGATGCACACCTAAAACTTACGTGATGTTATAAAGCAATGTGACTTCAATTAAGAATAAAGAGGAAACAGCCTGTATAACAGCATTAGAAATAATTACAGCAATAGTAAAAGCCTGGTGCCCACAGGTTCTCTCCTGAACCTGGGAACATGGTCCAGCCGCAGAAAGCCCCGGAGCGCTACCTGCATTGACCAAGGCATGGTCTGAGGGGCGTGAACATGGCTTTGGGCCCAAGGCTGCAGCAGGAGGCCTCTGAAGTGGGGTCTTGGGGAAGGTGGGGAAGTGTTACCACAGACCCTGGACACAGCCAGCCTGCGGCCCTGTCCTAGCAGCATGTGGAGATGTGGATACTTTTGGCAGGGGCAAGCCCCAGAAGCCCAGCTGCCCACACTTTTCTGGGGAAATCTGATAACATCG